>CM067369.1:165789325-165979325 GCA_034401795.1 Chaetoderma sp. LZ-2023a | reverse complement strand
ACCAATTAAAATTTTTGTTTTACGAAAATTCCCATCCAAAACACAAAATACGAGATGGGGGAAAAAATAATTGCACAATTTCGGCTCAGAAGCTTTAAACATTACAGTATTAATCCTTTCATCGTGTTAATTGTCAAGATTGATTTACGATAATCCAAAACGTTTTCTTACTGAGTGTCCACTATTTTTGAAAATTTAGCACCGGAATGGCTGGCTCGTTAACGAGCCAGCCATTCCAGTGCTAAATTTTCAAAAATAGTTTTCTCTTGGCCTACAAATGGACTTTTCTCATGACCATTGCCAAGCCATTTTGAGCAGGTTGACCATTATAAGGTTAATAAAGCTATAACGAACAAAAGGAGTTAAAGAATATTCTTGAGGAATTCCGAGTGATAAGGATTTGGCTGCGGAAAATAGCTGGAGGTAAAAAAATATTAAAAATAATGCCTTAAAAATTCAAGCATTGCTTTTTCTAGATGAGGAAAAATGAAGTTAGGAGGTTCGTAAAACCAAAAAAATAAATTCGCATGGCGTAACAAATGCAAGTTTGGAGTGCTTGAGTGCTTTGTGTATTTAAATAATTTAAAAACCGTTCAGACTGTCCCGTACAACACGCTCGGAAATGCTCCATTACAGCTTCAGAACATTCAATATAAATGTTGGGAAATTGGCCTTTATTTTTAGCTCAGCTAACTTGTCAATCCGCTAAGCTATCGCGATAACCCATCATGCCGCATCCGTCCGTCTGTCGGTTCATCCGTCTGTCTGTCTGTCATCTGGCTATGTTTCGTCCGTAATGGTGACAGGTTTTATTATTTCAAACCGAGTTAAAATGTTCTTATCGACATCTATTATCTGCATAGCGAATATGAAGTTGATTCGAAGAAAAACAACAGAGATATCCTTCTTGAGAATTTTCAAACGTATGGGGCCCACTGGGGAAGGGTATTACTCCGGTGACAGTTTTTATCATATTTTGAGATGTTGCCTTTTAACCTCAAGCTATAGGCTACAGTCCGTATAATAACTAGGTCAGTCCGACCTAGTTTCTAGATAATATAGGTCAAAGGTAAATTTTCAGATTGAAATCAAGAGTACATCCCACCCACACCTCGCCCGCTTTGGGATCGATCTCTGAACTCCCAGACTAAAAATTTCCAGAAAACTATACATGTAAGCTGGCAAACTCTTAAATACTTTGAAACCAATTTGACTGGACCATGCTGCTGTCTATGACAGCGCCCACTCAAATTAGTTTCAAAATATTCGACAGAATGGTTTTTAAATAGTAGATATACAATTCGTCCAACGTGTCGGACTATTAAGCGTTCAAGACAGACTATATCGAATCTCGGATCATTCATGACGTAATAATTATGACGTCAGATGATCGATGGATATACTTGGAAAGGACACGTATTCAAGCGGCACATGCTGTCATCATTCATATTATATACAATAAATAAATGTGTGCATTGCAGGCTAATGGTGTGTCGCATATTAAAAGCATATCAGCGTGACCTACTTTTCACGATGCATCTCAGCATCATAGAAAATCTTTATCTAGGCCATCGTTTCAAGTCTTTTACATATAGTAAGCAAACGTGTTGTTTGCATCATAAATGTGAGTCATGCATCAAAATATGTCAGGGGGCCCTCTTTTTCACGGTTCACTGAACATCATAAAAATTCTTGACTGGGCTGTAGTTTCAAGGAGTTTTCATATACAATAAGTTACCCTAGTTTATCGATGTATTCTACACAAACGGTGTGGCACGTCTCATATGTAGGTCAATGTGACATACTTTTCATAGATTTCTGAGCATCAGAGACAATGGACCTTTCCAGTTTACCAATTCCTCATATGACGTCATAATCAACTAAGTGATGTGTAGGATGACGTCATAATGAATAACGTCCTAAGTGATGTAGATAAGTACGCCACGAGCGCATAATTGTGGACAGGCTAAGCGTTGTTGTACGAATTGTATGTCTTTACCATTTATTAAACATGTTGAATATTTTGAAACTAATTTGATTGGGCGGTCACCCAGCCAAATTAGTTTCAAAATACTCAACAGCTTAGCTGTTTAGTTTTCTGGAAATCGATAGTCAGGGAGTTCCGGGATGGATCGATTCCAACATGACCGAGGTGTGGGTTGATCTTAGCTTGAAATGGGCGGGGAATAGCCAAAGCTGGAAAGATCCATTCCTGTAATGGCTGTAATTTCAAAATCCATCCCTTCTTCCCTCCCTCCCTCCCTTCCTCCCTCCCTGATCCACATCCGTCCCATCCCCAGCCCCCAATCTACCTCCCACCACTCCCTCCCTCCACCCCACTACATCTCTCTCAATTCATCTCTCTTTTTCTTTCCCTGGCCCCGTTCCATCTCCATCCATCTCCCCACCCCCCTACCTCTTCTTCTTTCTTCTTTTCGATCGCTGGTATCACACTTGGGGAGCCGTTCTCAAGATGAAATCTGTGGTTTTCTGCAGTTCTTCCACAGGCCCATACAGCTTTTCAAGAAAAGCTCTTATGTAAACTGTATAATCATAAAGAACAAACTACGTACAGAGTAGTCTATGCCGTAACATATACTTTCAGTAACATTGTTTGCAAAAAAGCAATCAGAATGTTAACTAACTACACAAAATGTGGAAATAGAGGGAAGGCAGGATGATCGAAAGATAGGTTCCTTTTTATCGGATGCCAAATTTGGATTGAACTGGTATCATGTGTTGAAATGCCGTTTGTTTTCTGAGCATCAGGTCATCAACAACCATTATTAGTTATTCATAGGATTGGTGGTAGCTTCGTTTCGCGCCATGATCTTAGAGGAAATGAGCTATTTAAGTGTACGTGCAAACTCGTCTATTCAAACCATCTGCCATTTGCCTCATTAAAAGAGGAGACAATTCACCTTTCCAGAGTACCCACCCATCATATGACGTCATAATGAACTGCGTGGTGTGTGCGATGGCATCATAATGAATGACGTCATGAATGATGTCGATAAGTACGTCACGAACGCATATTTGAAGACGGTCTATGGGCTGTTGTACAAATTGTTTGCTTTTACTATTTAATAAATATTCTGTTGAATATTTTGAAACTAATTTGTTAGCATATAGCCATAGGCAGCAACAGCGCCCAGTCTAATTAGTTACAAAATATTCAACAGCTTCCCTGTATAGTTTTCAGGAAATTGATAGCTAGGGCATTCGGGGATCGATCAATCCAAACACGCGAGGTGTGGGTGGAGCGTAGCTAGTGATGGGCGGGGCACAGCTAAAAATGGAAAGGTCCATTGTTGAAGATCAATGGTGGAATGGAACTTTCCAAGTTTATCCATCTATCATATGGCGTCATAATAAACTACGTGACGTGTAGGGTGACGGCATAGTCATTATGTCATGAATGATTCGATATAGTCAGTCTTTAACGCGTAATAGTCCGACACGTTGTATGAATTTTAACGTCGTTACCATTTAATAAACAGTCTGTTGAATTTTTTGAAACTAATTTGATTGGACGCTGTTGCTAGACAGCAACGGCGTCCAGTCAAATTGGTTTCAAAATATTTAACAGTTTACCTGTATAGTTTTCTAGAAATTGATAATAATTTGGTAAGACTAGCCCGTGATTAGCGCAGATTGCGCGCTTAGTATGGTGTCTTATGTGGCCGTGATTCAGGTTTCAGGTTTGCTATATAAGCCATCGCCGCTTAACCGTTTGAGACCATAGATAATGTATATACTGGCTAGATTGCTCATGACGCTCTCAAAAGCGGCATTTCAGAGTTCAGTATTTTCTCCACGGATGTAGTCTCCAAAATAATATGTTTTGTGTCTAAACCTACTACGTAGTCGAATAGAGTGACAGATTATAATAGGCAACACAGGTTTATTTCTGATAAAAATATGTAAATTTACGTCTGTTCAATTTCTCTTTAAATTACCAAAAGATAATTTAGTAATTTTTGAAGGCTATATATGCAGATGATCGTCTGAGTCAGCCAGTCAGTGAATACCCGGTCATGCGTAATGGCGACTTGCTGGACTAGCATCGTCCGCATCCCCCGGTACGTCAATTTCTATAAGTAAGCTGTTGAACATTTTGAAACAAATTCGACAGGAACATGTTGCTGCCACAGACAGCAACAACTTCTAGTCAAATTATGTTCAAAATAGTCAACGTAATATTTCGTACATTGGTCGTTCTTGTTCATATGGCTAACCGCCAGCGTGCCTATTAAAGGCTGGTTTTGAATCAATTTATCAAAGATTATTGAATATTAAATAGGGAACTTCCCTCAGAAGATCTTTCAGCCCAATATTATTAACTCAAAGTAAGACTTATCTATTAACTGTCTGACTGCTGCAAGCCACAAGACAATAATTTCAATGTGCATTAACGCTGGATCGGCTGAATATTTTGAAAACAATTTGACTGAAAGTTGTTGGTGTCCTCCGAGATGTTCAGCGTGAAATTGCTGTCATAAGCATTTTTGCATATGGTGACCCTTGAAGAAACACATGGCACAATTTTTAACCTTGCAGCAGATAGGTTGAATACATGTAGATATGAACCCTTGGTTCGCGCCCCTTTCTGTCAAAATGCACAGGTTGTGACACGGCAGCAATTCAGATTTATACATAGTGTCACGGAGCGGACTGATCTCGTACATCAAACCTTTTACAGCTGTTGGGTTGATGAACTTGCCTAGGCGCCTGGTCTATATGTGGGTCTAATGTATGTAGGGTTGAAGAGATGACCTGCCCCCAAGGCACGCGGCTAGGCTCATGATCAGAATACACACGGGTAAGTGGAATGGACTTTTCCAGTTTTAGCGATGCCCCGCCCATCTCATGTTGGGATCGGTCGATCGCTGAACTCCCTGACTATTAGTTTCCAGAAAACTATACAGTATAAAACATACAATTGGTACAACGTGTCGGAATATTAAGCGTTAAATACGGGCTTAATCAAATATATCATGACGTTATGATTATGACGTCATCATACACGTCATGTAGTTGATTATGACATCATATAATTGAATGAGGAAGTAGATTCGTGAATTTGAAATTTCTACGGAATTAATGCGATTTGCTAGAACGTCTGTGTCAAGACGCAGTCAAAATAATAATAAACACGCTTCCCACCGGCGTCATTTATTTCAAACAAAGGATTCAATAAGTTTGGTAACTGTCGCTTCATATTGTCTCAGCGCGAAGAATAAGACGAGAAAAGAACTCGGTATGACAAGCATGGTAAAACGATAACACAGCCAACATTATTATTCGCATGTCTACGATTTTCAGATTAGATACGAAAACAGTTATTGTACAAACAGCATCAAGTGACAGGCAATCTACATTAACAATACAGAGACAAGATTCATTACAATACATTGATAATAACACAATACTGAATGATTATATAACTAGACGTTCGTTTGTTCGTTCAGCTGATTTACTGGAGGCTTACACCTAGATGTATTGGAGCCATGAATCGCTCTTAGAGGTGCTTCCCGGAAGAGTTGATAGCTTCCCCCCACCCCCCACCCCACCCCCACCCCCTCCAACCCTCACCCCACCCCACCCAGGGTTGCGGAAATGAAAGTCAAAACTGAAATAATCAGAAATTAAGATGTTGCTAGGGATGTATGCATTGCCTGTCGCATACGCATATTGCCTTTTGTATTTCTAGAAACATCCACGCACATGCATCCATCCTTATGGGTGAATATTATAGTAGCAGAGATACAGTACAGTTCAGAAATAACCAAACATGCCTCCAAAACTGAATAAAATACAGTGTTTGAACAATTTGGACCCAATCTGATCGGAATCCACTGATGCCCACCCGGATAACGCAACTTATCGGGCTGATGCCAGGCCGATAGTGGGCTGATATTGAATGTAATTGCCCGGTATCGTCCTGTAATTCGGGCCAGTAAGCTGCGCCATCCGTGTAAGGCAGCAATGACCTCCATTCAAACAAAGTCCAAAATACCAAACATAACATTTCTTACCTCATGTTCAATATTGTACTAACTAACATGTTTCTGATTGTGTTTTGAATAACATGATGATAAATTGACAATAATGCAATACTGGACTATATCCAGATGCGCTTTGCCATTCATACACACACACGCACACACGCACACACGCACGCACGCACGCACACACAGAGCTACGTGACTCAATATTACAAGAACAGAGATACAGTAGAGCTCTGAAACAACCCAACATGAGCCCAAAGCAAAATAAAACGAGCTGTTTAACATACAAAACCATATCCGATTAGAGGCCAATGTTGCCTAAGGCATATTTCCAGTGCTTTTTTATCTTGCTGGCATGGCACACCCCCCCCCCCCCACCCCACCCCCAAGCTGCGCCGCATGCGTGCGGGCAGACACTTATTTCGCTATACCAGTTTTGTACATTTGACATGTGACTCATATAGATGACGATATATTAGACAACAGGAAGATAATTTTGGAGAATAAACAGGAACCTGGCATTGTCATCCATAAATTCCAATTGGTGAAACAGAGACCGAATTTCAGCAAATCCGTGGCTGTTTCCAAATGTATAATGGAGGAATCCAGTTTTTGCTCCACACACACTTCGCCCGTCTTTCGATTGATCGATCCGTGAACTCCCCGACTATCAATTTCCAGAAAACTATACAGGTAAGCTGTTGAATATTTTGAAACTAATTTGACTGGGTGTTGTTGCTGCCGTAGGTTTATTAGATAGTAAAGCTATACAATTCGTAACAATACCCGCTTTAATCCGCCATCAAGTGTCCGTTCGTGACGAACTTAATTACGCCTTTCATGACGTCATTGATTATGACGTCATCCTATACGTGAGGGAGTTGATTATAACGTCATGTGCCTTTTTGATGGATAAACTAGAAAGGTCCATTCTATAGCATGGGATGATTTGATCCTGAAATAGGAATAATGTTGAGTTAATCGTTCGGTATACAACATTGGCGGTCCTTGTTAAACTAATACTTGCATTTATGTTTTCTTTTACATTTTGCATTGGTAATAATTGGTGTTGTCGTCGACATGGACAGGGTTGAACATAGAACACATGAGGCCCTGTGCAAAGCTTATAGAATTCTTACCAGGGGCCCTCGGAACAAGGATCGCGAGAAAGCTAGGGTCCAGTTCCAAACGTATTGCCGCTGGGTGGGGCTGGTTGAGGTCATAGTATTGTGGGATTTGGCTAAATCAGTCCTATACAGTACATTTCAGAAATAACTTAACATGTTCCAAGCACGAAATAAAAAGATACTGTTGGATATTATACACATAATCGGATTGGACGACATTGCCGCCTAAGGCAGCAATGTCTTCCAATTCAATTATGTTCAAAATATTCAACAGAACATTTTTTTACATTGTATTCAAAATTGGTTAGTTTTGGAAATTCCGGCAACAGCGCTCGATCAAATTAGATTCAAAATATTCAACAGAAAAAGTAAACACACAATTCGTGCAACTGACGGACTTTTAAAAGTTTCTCACAGCCTTTGCTACGTCATACATAAAGTAGCTGATTTTAACGTCAGCCTATGCGTAGCGTAATTCATTATGACGTCATATACTTGACTGACAGATTGGAGTTGTCTGTTACTCAACGTGCTTGATTATACGGGACTCTTGCTAAAAATAAGTGCTCCTATCGGCGTCGATACGAAATGCGTTGAGCTCAAATTACAAATTTACGTCGCGGCAACTACTTCACAATTCGGTAGCTAGCTGTAAGCCACCAGACAATAATTCCAATGGACAATAAATAACTTTGGGCATGCTGAATATTTGGAAAACAATTTATTTTCAAAATATTCAGCATATCCAGAGTTAAACCACGTAAAAATATTGTCTACGGAATCTCGGCAGGCAGACGGTTAAACCGGCTATTTTTTTCTTGCTAATAAATCCGACAAATGTATCAGAGTACAGACGTAATCATGGCCAATATATCAAACGAACTTTCCTGAGACCATCAAGAGCAACTAGAAGCACCCGTTACAAATAGCGAGACATTGATCGTCTGCTATTCCACTATGGTCAGCGCCAGAGAATGCGTATTCTTTGCTATTGCAGCGATGACGCTGACCCTTTTCTCGTTTATCATTCATGTCATTATCGAATAGTAGAACACGGTAAACGGATATTGCAATCCGTATCGCTTAATCGCCAATTAGAAATTGAAATTTACATTTCTTTGTATTGCAACGCGGGTAGTTTGTACACGATGCAACTGAGTTGGCAGGAATCGTTTTGCTATCGCTTCGGGAATGGGATGACGATGTTATTGCAGTTTTTCAGGCAGTTTTGTTATTTGGTATTCCCCAGCGGGAAATTACTTCTCGGAATATTGATACGATTTACCAAAAACTTTAATTCAGGGAACGGGGATTAAACTACGATTTATCTTCCTTTACGTGGATCCAAATAACGAAGTAAATATGTAGATGGTGATGTAGTGGTGATGATCGCCAACATGTGATTGTGCTTGTGCTCATTTGACCAATGGACCTTCCCAGTTTATTCATCAATCATATGACGTCATGTGCAATTACGCGACGTGTAGGATGACGTCATAATCGAGAACGCCGTGAATGACGTAGATAAGTTCGTCACCAACGCATAATTCTATGTCCGTCTAAGTGTTGTTGTACGAATTGTATGGCTTTACTATTTAATAAACAGCACCCAGTCAAATTAATTTCAAAATATTCAACAGCTTACCTGTATACGTTTCTGGAAATTGATAGTCAAGGACTTCTGGGATCGATCGATCACAACATTGTCGAAGTGTGGGTGGAGCTTAGCTAGAGATGGATGGGGCATAGCTAAAACTGGAAACGTCCATTGCTTAGTTAAATACAACACAATATACTGAACAGTATTCTTCTGCCCTACACGATAACCACATTCGGTCACATGGTATATAAAATGAAGCGGTGGATCAGACGTATTCGTTTTAGTCAGCAGTACAATGTATCATGTCTGCGAGAGGCATGCACCATTATGTGAGAATAATTAATTTGTTCGTAAATCGCAAAGGCAAGCCTGTATGTGCAGTCATAGTACACTAGTAAACTAGTACTGGCCATAACAGATTGAATGACCATATGTGTAGGAAGCTAAAGATATCCCCGTCATCGACCTGGGACTGTGGTTTAGAAACCCAGACAGCAGAGCGTATCGTACAATTCTGTCCCCATTACACAAATCTTGGAGCAGCCATCTGGCCTCCAGAGACCCATACCAGACCATACTCCAAGGTCCTTGTGGACAACTGGAAATGACAAATTCATCTCACTGACTGGCCTCTTAATGTACTTTCTGCGAGCGAACGTAAGAAGAGCGAGAGTAGTAAATGCAAGCGGCATAAACAGAATATGGCGACGGATAAAATACATTCCGTCCATTTGCGTAAACAGCTGCATATGTATCCATCAAGTGCTCAGAAGTGATGTTGAAATAACACTCAACAATTAGATTGATATGTATCAACTGCACCTGGCGACCGTTAGGGTGATTGACACCGTGGCCTGAATAATCACTATCATTCATCAGAAATAGATGTACATTTAAACAGATCGTTTGATCATGATAATAATCAGACATGGATGTTGATCACGCATCGAATTCTAAATTACCGCATTTTTAAGATCAACCTTTTAATGGAGGAATCCATTTTTAGCCATGCCCCGCCCATTCCTAGCTAAGCTCCGCCCACGCTTTGCCAGTGTTGGGATTGATCGAACCGTGACCTCACAAATCTCAATTTCCATAAAACTATACGGGTAAGGTGTTGAATATTTTGAAAATAATTTGACTGGGTGTTGTCGCTGCCTATGGCAGCAACAGCGGCCAGTCAAATTTGTTTTAAAATATTAAACAGAATGTTTATTAAATAGTAAAGACATACAATTCGTACACGTGACTGACTATTAAGCATTTATGACGGACTTAGATTCTTCATTCGTGACGTAATTGATTGTGAAGTCTAGTCGTCAACCTACATGTGATAATTCATTATGACGTCATATATTTTACTGGCAGATTGGATTTCTTGTTATGGCAGTCAAAATGACGTCTACGTGCTCTTGATGAATATTCAATTACAAGCAAAGAAAAGATTATTTAGAAACGTTTACGCTGAAATTATTTGCTCGCTAACAGAGCCAGCCATCGTGGTGACATGGGTTCACTCTTTTGTCAAAAGCACCAAGTGATATCAAGTGATATCAAGTCATTCTATGCGATTCAGTAATGGGATCGGCGAAGCTCCGCGGGGATAATGCCATAGCATCTGAGATATATAGTCCAGTAGAAATCAACAGAAATATAGGCTAACCCGCACATTTTGTATAACAGACGATTTTGTGTTCCAAACACTTTTTATGGCTGTCCAGAGTCCACACAAGAAATTCTCACAAATTCACACTTGGAGAAACCTGATTTTTAACCCTTTGAAGTTAGGGAACGAAATGTGAAAAATATTTAGCATAAATAGGTAATCTGTTGAGAATTTTATAAAAATTAGACCTACTGACAATTGCTACAAAATTAAGCAAGACACTCATCCACAGTTTAGGAACATGTATATAAGGCTGGGTGGCTTCCACCAACTAATGTCCTTTCTTGGAGCGGGCTGTAAGATCATGGAGGGGAGTGGGATCGATGATTTGTGGGCAACCGTGTATGCTAGGAATTCCCTACCTAGGATAATGGAGGGAAAAGCTTACACAAAGACATTAAGAGCATGCCTCCTTACAGATGCCGCATTGCATCTTTTGCTAATTCAACCCGATGTTGATATAATTTCTCTACAAGACAGTGCTGCAGACAACACACCCAGCAGTACATATGGTGAATCTCAATTTGCAGAGCTGCCAGATGAAGAAAGTGATGTTGATCCTGATAGCGATGACGCTTCGAATGCGCAAACAACCGAAACAGAAACATGCTGTGAAAGTCAAACACACATGTCAACGGATGATATGTGGTCAGAGCTGCGCAATTTATTCTATTATGTCACATGATATTTCAGCAGACGATGTTTGTGACAATGACCATTTGCAAGACCTATGTAAGCAAGTTTCTAATTTGAGGGAAAACGTACAGAAATCAAGAACTGGTAAATTGTGGTCGTTGTTCATGGAATTTGTCGCCATTGTACGATTGTTCATCAGCGCTAAGCGTACTGGTAATTGGCTCCTTCATTTAAAGGCGACACAACTATTGTTGCCATTCTTTGCTGCTGCAGGTCACAACAATTACACAAAGTGTTGTCGCCTTTACCTCCAAGATTCTGATGATCTATGTACTTGTCTGGATGGTCCCATGCACGAAGGGCACTTTGCTGTATGCAGGAATGCTAAACTGTATTGGAGTGGTACCTGGTCTGATATGACAATTGAACAGAGTCTAATGAGAGCTGGGAAGACACAGGGTGGATTGATCAATATAATGCACAAGGAATCCGCTAGAACAAAATGGCTTCTCACTGCACACATCATAGCACAGTACACACACGTACTGCGGTCATTGACTGACACGTTCACCGGGACATGGTCCGAACAACACAGAGATGTTCACCCTGCACATATGAGACGAGATGTAGAAGACACGAAGAAATTCACTCTGTTTCTCAGAGAACACAATCCATTCGCAGTTGAAGACGACCAACTGAGAAATATCGCAACTGGTTTGATTGCAGACCATCGTGTTACTGCCGATGATGCCATTGATATTGGTCGAAGAATTCATGAGAAGTTAAATGAGAAAAGGTTTGGCGACATTACGCTAAAGAAAGCAGATCAAGCTGTAACATTTGCTCTCATCCGAAAGGTAGTTAAAGTAGGAAATGAAGATGTCCATATGTTTTCCCATGGGCTGTACCATCGCTTAATGTGAACTGCATCTGTTTCAGGACCTCCAGACAAAGCGATCTTTGAATACGAGCTTGCAACGGTATGTCCCGCCCTCTTCCACGATGACGGAACTATGAGGAAATCGCAAAAGTCACAACTGGCGAAGTATATAATTGAAATGAACACATCAATGCTACAGCAAGAGAGAACAGAGCCAGCTGCAAGAGTATTTGATGGCTGCGCACTTTTGCATCGGATACCATGGCCTACGGTTGGAACGATGGAGACCGTTTGTAGCTCATTCGTAGCATCAGTAGTACATTATCAGAGGTTTGATGCGCCTGTATGCGTTATATTTGATAACTATCAAACTGAGACCACAAAAGATCAAGAACAGAAGCGACGACGGCTTAATCAAGTTGGCGCTCCTGATGTAGCTGTCCAAGACAACACACCTTGTTCCAGGAAACAAAACTGGATTTCTATCAAACAAACGCAACAAGCAGAATAAATCTGTTGGCAAGGAATTTATCAGATGCAGGTGTTGAGGTGGTACATGCAGTAGATGAAGGCGATGCTGATGTGGTGATTGTAAGGAGAGCATTAGAATTGGCAGGAACTGAAAGAACAACGATAGTTGTTGCTGACGATACCGACATATTGATCTTACTCCTCTATCATGCAAGCACCTCTGCAAATATGTTCCTACAAACAAAGCAACATAAGCTATGCATCAAAGTGGCCACGTATATCTTAGGCAAGGAATTGTGTATGTGCCTGCCATTCGTCCATAGTATGTCTGGATGTGACACGACATCAGCTTTATATGGCATGGGCAAAGTAAAGCATATGAAAATGATCCAATCTTCACCAACCCTCAGACAAGATGTACTTGCATTTGGCGACATCTTCAGATCAAAGGCGGATATAATGGTTATTGGTGAAAAGTACATTAAGTCTTTGTATAGTGCTGGATCAAGAAGTCCTGGCTTAGACGATCTCAGATACATGACTGCCATCTCTCCTAAGCATGTACCAGTTGAAAGGATGCCACCCACACGTAGGGCAGCAAGCTTCCATAGCCTTCGGGTTCATCTCCAAGCAAGCACATGGCTTCACTAAAAAACTGTGTTAAAGAAAGAAGAGCATGGTTATGCAGTAGAACAAGGATCAGTGACGGCGATCATTACGGACAAGTCAGCAGCGCCTCCGGAGCTACTTCTAAATATAAGGTGCCATTGTAAAACCAGCACACGTCTGTGTTCCTCGTGTAGTTGCTCCAAGAAAGGCATTCCCTGTAGCATACATTGTAAATGTGAAGGTCACTACCTTAACAGCTCGAAATTTGAAAGTGAAAATGCATAGACAAATTTCAGCCATTCTGCCTGTTCGCTGTGTTTCACAACAGTTGCTCAGTTTGCATTAAATTTATAGTTTATCAGGTGATTTTGATGATGACATACTTTAAACTGTACAACACTTACCAAAACACGGGTTTTTAGAGTAAAAATACATATTACCTTGTTATTGGTCATCGCCTTGGCGGCCATTTTGAATTTCCTCTAAAAAAACATATTTCCCCATGTGTGAATCGTGGAAAACTTTTCTGGGATGTATTTTGGGCCATACCGAAGTGATTAAAACAAAAATTTGTCTGTTATTACAAAATGTCCGGGTCCATGTCAATTTCTACAGTACTAATATATGGATGGAATATAACTCATTACCCTCACGTCATATTATTGATTGCTCAAACAAATGGATTTACCATAGATATCGTATATACTGGCAAGATTCCTCATGCGCATACCCTAACTATGGGGCTAGTTGTCGCGACCGCGGCTGACGCCAGTTCAGTAAATCGCAATTGCACATGGCAGGTTATTCACTTCCAGACCTTCACCAACAATGCCTAAATTATCTTTTGGTATTTTGAAGAGAACTGAACAGACACAAATTTACATATTTTTATCAGAAATAAAATTGTATTGGCTATCATAATCTGACACTCTCTTTGACTAATAGATTAAGAAACAAAACCATAATTTTGGAAACTATGCATTAGGAGATAAACTACTGAACTCTGAAATGCCACTTTCGAGAGGGTCATGAACAATCCAGCCAGTATATACGATACATATATGATTCAGCAACCCGTGCTAAATGATATTCCCTACCCGGAAGACAGATTCAAACTTAATACACCGGATTCCAATAGAGGGGTACATTTCTAACAATGCCCCGCTCATATTGTACATAAGTTTGATTCACAGGGCCGAACTTAGGACTCAGGGTAGGGGTGGTTGTGGTGTGGGGTGGGGGTTGGGGTGGGTTTGGGTGTGGGGGTGGGCCTTGTGCAATGTTTCTGAAAGTCTTACCCGCGGCCCTGGAAACTGCCATTAGTATCGCGGGAAATGTCCAGTTTCGACCGTAGTTGTGACGCTGTCCCTTAGGTGAGAAGGCTGCTGGATTTGGTCATATTCAGTACAGCTCAGAAATAATTTGACATATTTCAAACACATAATAAAACATACGGTTTGATATTTTGAACATAATTGGATTGGAAGGCATTGCTGTCTCTTCAAATGCAATTATGTTCAAAATATTCAACAGAACGTTTATATCGTGTTCAAAATTGTTTTCTTTTGAGAAGATCTGTCTGATTCATGAGTTCTACTATAGGCGTGGCATCTATGCATGTAACTCGAAGTTATGCAGGGGCCCCAAAATTAAGATCAACACATTTTTTTGTCACCTTTTCGTTTTGGGTGCCCAGTAAATTCACGGGTCCTGTGCACTGCCTTTCTTGCACTGCCTTAAGTTCGGCCCTCCGTTTTGACTCGATTATAAACAATGATAGGTGACATAGAATTTTCCAGCAATAACGCAATAATGGATAATAACAATGGATGGATTAGATCTGTCACTCAATAATATGACGACATGTGTGTGCGTGTGTATGTGTGCGTTTGAACATGTACGCACTTGTTTTTATTTATGTAACAAATATCATGTATATAGATAGATGAGCAGGATGACCTAGTCAGGACCGCGTGATGTGGTAACCTATTTTACGCTGTGTGCTGGAGTACTATATACATTTAAGTTATGATAGAGGACGGACAAACAGACAAGAAGGAAGGATAGAATAGTAGAAGGAAGAATGCACATTTACTTTAGCAATGGCGCGGGTCTATAGTGAAGACAGCAAGTGCCAGTTTTAATAAATGCAGCGTGAATGGAATGGCATGGATGAAAGAATTACTCACCTTTGGATAGCAACAAATGCAAACTATTTTCAATACAATCCGTAACAACAAATGCAAACGTTCGTAACGACAAACGCAAACTATTTGTTAGTTCGTAACAACGACAGCAAACTATTGTATTTCTAAAGTTCAAACACAATTCATGATGGTGTTATAGAATTTATCCGAAATCCAAGCATGGTTAGTTAGGCCTTATGAAATACTGGTTTTGTTATTACTGAATGAATTGTGATGCCACACATATTGGCGGTTGTATATGAAATGCGGCTGAGAATTGACTGCTTGGATGCGGGATTGTTTTAGGAATGAGTGTAACCATTTAAGTAGTCAATGCTCGGCAACGTGCAGCAGGAAATAATTATTTTGAGAACTATGATTGGAAATATCTTGAATAGAGGCATGTATGAGCGAATCATAAGGATTCAGGTAGAAGTCCGTGGCCGAGCTGTCAAGCTGAACAATAACATGAAACTATGGTTGGAATCACAACATTGTGACGTCAGTATGGTGCAATATCAACAAGATGTTGTTATATATTCTTCAGAACGGTTCAAGCGAGAACTAGTTAGAACTAGTCGAACGTACGCATCTTCAAGAGAGTTTGTGGGGATTCTATTTGATAAGCAATGAGGCTTGACCAATCAGAATGTGGACTACCCCTTTTGCTCCTGTTGTATAACGATAGTCATGAACATCCTTTTACACTATATAAGGCAATGTCGACAGTGTTCGAGATCACTCCGTCATCCGCTGACCCTGAAGTCAGTGTACATCTTTGTAAACGTCTGTTTCAGTATTTAAAATTAGTTAGTCTCTGCAATTCTTGTGTTTATTGATTGTTAATTGAAAACCCACTTTGTATAGGTAAAGTTTAGTTTGATTTATAGTCTGCAATACGACTTATTTGCTTCATTCAGTTATATCAGTTAATAAAAATATATTCGTTAAATCTATGATTAAGTGTTAAGTTCAATGTGTGATTAGAGAAAGACACTTCGTCTTTTCCGAACCCAGAGAATCTTCTGCAGTCAGTTACAAGCCCGATACGTCTGCATAATCAAACCAGTATCAGTTTATCATCACGTTTAGTTCCGAAACCGTGTTCCCTACCTTCTCAACATGTAGTGTGTTGTCACAATCATATTGCGTAATGAATGGCGCATCTAGGTCTGTCATGTACATTGAACAGTCCTGCAAGTGTACGAATAGTGTGCCTATATCTATACTATTTAATAAACATTCTATTGAATAGTTTGAAACTAATTTGTCTGGGCTGCGGCAGCAACAGCACACAATCAAGTAGTTTCAAAATATTCAACAGGTTACGTGTATAGCTACCTTGAAACCGAAAGTGTACGAATTGTATGTCTTTACTATTTAACAAACATTCTATAGAAAACTTTGAAATTAATTTGTCTGGGCTACTGCAGCAACAGCACCCAATTAAATTAGTTTCAAAATATTCAACAGTTTACTTGTATAGCTACCTTTAAATCGGTAATCTGGTAATTCAGTGTTCAAAATATATAAATTGATTCCACCACACGGAAAAAAAGTAGGAGGAGCTTGACTAGAAATGGGCGGGACTTAGCTAGAAATTGTCTACCAAAGTAATATTTTAATTTTCCTTTAAAAATACATTAATTGTATTTAGTTTGAATGAAATTTGACTGGGTAGTATTGTTGCCTATGGAAAGCAACAACGACCATTCAAATTAGTTTCAAAATATTCAACAGAATGGTTATTAAATTGTAAAAGACATACAATTCATACACTTGGCCGACTATTCAATTTTCATGACGGACCAAGATATACACAATTTGATTGTGACGTCAACCTACATGTGGCGTTATTGATTATGACGTCATATACTTGAGTAACAGATCGGATCTATTCATTGCAAAGAAAAATAGAAAACAATGCAAGACAAGTAGCTTCCGCTCAGTCACTAATCATTTGTATTTACCAAGTCCATTTCTTTGTTGCAGTATTTAATGAAGGTACCTACTCAGATATTTCAGGAAGATGCTGACTCGCGCCTTCATGCTCTGTCTTAGCAATGCACTTAGTGACCTAAATTGATGTACCAAATTTGGTGATGCTACATTATTGTATTCCTCATTTATGTCTAAAATGTCGATTTCTGGATGCACTTAGTGATCCCGTGACCTAGATATTTGACCGTTTGACCTCAAACTTTTTTGTTACCTACAATATAGATAGATATGTCAGAGATATCCCACAGAAAAACAGACAAACAAACAAACCGACATGATAATAATAAGAAAAAATCTTCATTGTCCAAATAGTCTAAGCAGTGGCGTAGCATAATATGTTTCCGGGTGGGACGAACTAGTTGTACATTTCCGGCTTTGGGGGTGGGGGTGTATTTGCGATCGATGATATCCCCTCCCTCTAAGAGGTGGAGAGGGTGGGTGGGTGGGGGGGGGGGTTGGCTATTTTTACAGTAGGCGGGTGGTGACCAGAGCTGAGAGGTCAGAGGTTTGGCTCTACTTTTCATCTAGCTCAGAAGAACTAGTGTATCTCATTAAATCACACCACCACCACCACCACCACCACCACCACCACCACCACCACCACCACCACCACCACCACCACCACCACCACCACGGTGAAGAGAGTCGCACGATCACATCTGCCTGGCCGCACGCACGCACGCACGCACGCACGCACGCACGCACACACACACACACACACACACACACACACACACACGCACGCACGCACACCAGTCAGCCAGTCAGCCAGCCCGCCCGTCCACCCGCCCGCCCGCCCACCCACCCACCTGCCCGCCCGTCTGTCTGTCTTCTGTTTAACTGCGCACGGCTGTATCTGAAAGAAAAACTACTAATTTAATTTGGCTCCAATTTTAACACAACGAAGAAATTGTCTTACAAAACGACATCTAAACGTTGGCCGTGATCAGGATGAAATAATCTGGATCAGTAGTAAATTCTGGATCTGTCGATAATGGCTCACATTTTAAAACAGGAAATGGTGTGTGACCAGCTGACCATACACTATAATATCACAACTTTGAGAGTGATCCGAAAAAATCGGGAAAATCCGAAAACCTTTTATAATGTAACAAAAAAGGTTGGGGCGAGGATCTGAAATCTCTGATTGCTCAACATGCTCGTGTTGCGATCGCTCGATCCCTGAATTCCATGATCATCAATTTTGAGAGAAGTATGCAGGTGAGCTGTTGACTATTTTGAAAGCAAAACAGGAATCATAAAACAGACTACTGTAAGACATGTCTACTATAAATGCTTGTCTAGCCAACACTTTCATTAACGTGATTTAGTTTTTTCAGTGTGAACAGATTAACGGTGCATATTCACAGCAAAATTATTGAAAATAAAATTGTTTAAATTATATACTTTTAGAGGCTTAAACTGTGAGCCTATATGTAATAAAAAGGAATAAATCTTAACATATGATGATTTCATTACAAATAAATTAATATAATTTTTTAAGTTGCGAAATTGAAATAGAGGCACTAGCCTCTATTTCAATTTTGCAACTTAAGAAATTATATTAATTTATATGGAATGAAATCATCATATGTTAAGATTTATTTCGTTTCATTACATATAGACACATAATGTAAGCTTATAAAAGAATACAATTTTAACCATTTTATTTTCAAGCATTCTGGTGTGAATATGCACCTTTAAGCTTAAGTTTAGCAACACGAAAGATTACAAAAAGCTACATGTCTCTGCCAAGTATTTCCCATATAGACTAGTACTATGGCCATATAGACTTTTCCATGCGCATACAGCCTATTGAATCAGTCAGGCTGATAATTAGTTTGTAAATATAGAACTTTTCTGTGCTTTTATATTAAAACCTCG
Source organism: Chaetoderma sp. LZ-2023a (assembly GCA_034401795.1). Taxonomy (NCBI): domain Eukaryota; kingdom Metazoa; phylum Mollusca; class Caudofoveata; order Chaetodermatida; family Chaetodermatidae; genus Chaetoderma; species Chaetoderma sp. LZ-2023a. The sequence continues at coordinate 165,960,254 of CM067369.1, read as the reverse complement.
GATTTTGGTAAGAAGTAGGCATACGTAGCTGAAATCTTGATATTCTTCGCTTTGCCAGTCGGAATTTTTCCGAGTCAGAAAGTCGGAAATTCAACAGAACAGAGAATAATAGCAAGCTATCAAATGTATTACAAATTATCTCAAATTTCCGACTGGTTCGTGTGATTTCTAACAGGTGGGCCAGTCGTCCCACAGGCCACACCCACGCTATGCTACTTTCCAAAACTATATGTTAAAACAGAAACATATTTTTTTGGCAAGACAAGTTTCTTGCTTAGATTGAGAGAGATACTCTCCAAACCAAACTTCATATTCCACTTAGTGGTTGTTTTTATATCTATAATACGAGCATTGGCGTTGGGATTAGAGGTGCCTGGGGGACGACTCACCCAGCCGAAAATATTGACGATAAGATTTGTCTACTAGATATGTTTTGTAGTACTCACAATCTAGATAGTTGCTTGTGAATATTTATTTTGCAAACATCTTCTCGTCAATATACACAGACCACTCTCTTGGACACATTGTTGGTATTGTAGATTATATCCTGTTCTATTTGATAAAGTGGGAGTATTTGCAGCTAAACACATATGCTGCAGCGCACGGACATGGTTACGGACAGGAATTCTGCCTACAAGTTCATATTTGTAGTACTATGCATGCCATCTTATATTTAATAAAGTTCTAAAACTATCATCTCGATATTTTCCATGCATCTGTGGAATGATATACCTATATCCTATAATAATTCCCAGAATTGCACATGCGGGAAGGTCCTATATACCTTGTTGACTGTTTTAAGGTTTGCGATTTTAGTACAAATCCGAGATTTTAACCATTAATATGTTGTCGATTTCTAATCAAAGACAAATTCAAACCTTCCTGCGCCTACGGCGTTTCATGATCATACATGGCGTATTTCTGCACCGACATAAATAGAATAGCAGAAAGATTTCAAAATGGATTAAATTTCATCTTCGAAACGCAATCTTTCTTATATGCTAGATTTGATTGTCTCACTGTCTTAATACAATGGCGTATTGCCAGTGTACTTTGTAAAGCAAAGTCCGGTTTGCTAAGATATTTTTAACCGTGTGTATTGAAGACGAAACCGTCAGGACTATTGCTATCGCACCCATCTGTGCATCTGTCTGTCCCGCTATGTCAATTAAATGGACATTTCCGGTTTATCCATCCATTATATGACGTCATAATCAACTATGTGACGTATAGGATAATGTCATAATCAACACGCGTTCTATAGTCGAATACAAATATGACTTATTATGGTCCAGAACCGGATCGGGCTAAAATTTAGGAGATATGATTAGAGACTAAGGGCTATTAAGGTTTGTTCAAGCGGCCTTGATACGTAAAAAAAACATGGCCGCCATCGGCCAAATAAAATGTAGCGTGTTTTGCGGCCATGTTGGATTTTTTTATTTGATGGATTTTGAAGCCGAACTTGGTTTTCTATACGTTTTTGGGTATTATGATTTCAAATTTGCCATATTCGAAACTGTCGGATAAACAGTTTGGCGTCCACCTTGAATCATTTCCCGCCTAAAGATCCCATACAGACTACAGAATCAGTGTGAATACCAACTCGACCATTAAATTAGCAGACTAAATAAATACTCACAATGAGTGTTTATGCAGTTACTGAAAATAACACATTTTAGGTTGTCCCTAAGGACAACCAATGTGTTAAGATTTGGTTGCTCTGCAGTAAAAGGTTGTTGTCCCGGACCGCAGGAACGTGTGATTTTCGGGGCCTGGCATTAAAGTGTGTTCAAGAGAAGTTGATAAATAAAGACACATGGCCTCTGCTTTCTTGTTATAATTATGTTCAACTCCTTAGGGTTCTACTTATAGTTGATGGCCTTTCAGGCTAGTTGAAATGCCTATGTTCCCGGTGAGCGGTACATGCCTCTTGTGTTCAACATATTCAATAGACATCAGGTTCAAGATTGTTTTGTTTAGCAAACATGTTATATTAGTTATAAGCTTCACTGCAGCTATTCGTCGCGCGTGCACCCAGTTGCCCTTGCAGTTTTCGAGATATTCCGATTGATACAGTAGATCGTATTCACATCTGCACACTGAAATAGTTAATCCGAGGTAAACATGAGGGGTCGTTGCTTCGAAGTTAAAGTTTTGTATTCATACCAGTATATTTTTAGTTCCAGCGAATAAAATAAACCGCTATCTGCAAAACATCGCGATCATAAAGGATCTAGACAACGCGGGGGCGCGCTGTAGCGGGTCCCATAAGAGCATCGCTATCAGTGTAGATAAGAAATGAATTGCGTTCATTTTACAGATTTACGTCGGAGCAACTACTTTGAATTAGTTTGTCAGCCGGGTTTTTTCCCCAATTTAACTAATCCAATGTATGTATCTAATTCGCTTGTTCAGACCTAGGACCGCAGGACAGCAATAAATACCTAGGAGTTGTTCCGGACTAAAGGCCGGTTTTCGCGATCAGATTAATCTGATCAGATTTGTCGAATTCGATAAAATCTGACCACGTAAACCAAAAACATGACGTCTGGTTAGATGCCTGAAGTCGAAAATCTGAATCTGATTTCATTAAAATCTGTACGCGTAAACCACAAATCTGAAGTCTGGTGTCTGAATCCGATGTTTGGTGGCGAATCTGGTGGTTCATTTGTCGAACTCGATAAAATTTGACCGTGTAAGCCAAAAATTATAAATCTGATGTCTGAGGTTGGAATGCGTGCTCTAAATACGTCATCGTCTTTGAGGTCATCAGCCAGCAAGCAAAAGCCTGTGTCACTTTGGGATATTTTAATGAGAGGTTCATAATTGAATGGCAGAAGGAAAATTGTTTGTGGGACTCGGTAAGCCTACTTTATTTAAAAAAATGTTGTCTGCTGCCAACCTTGTAAATGCTAATGATGTCATCCCCCCACACCCCCAATTTTTTTTATCAGATTTTTTCATCAGATTTGCCTAATAGATTAATTTTACAGATTAATCTGATTGTCTAAACGCTCTTCAGATTCGCGCTTTGACTGCGTCAGATTTTTGCTTCTGATTATATGTCAGATTGATCTGATCGTGAAAACCGGCCTTTAGCCTCTAATGTGAACATAATGAATTACGTCACTAGTGAGCTTACGTCATGAAAATCGGATAGTCCATCATGAAGTGTACATATGATGATTTCATTACGTATAAATTAACATAACTATTTATGTTAGGAAATTAAAATAGAGACGCGAGTCCCTAATTCAACTTTGCAATTTAAACAAATTAGAATAATTTAAACAGAATGAAATCATCAGATGCATTTTAATATTTATGTTCAATCGTTCTAGTGTGAATGTGCACTTTTAATAATGCACTGTCACCTTTGTATATAGAAAGATTAATTAATTCAACAATAGTCCTTGTTCAGTCTGAAATTAGAACGTATTACATAATTCTACAATATGAAACATTCACCGCTTGTTCAGGCAGCTCGTTACGGTTTCAATGGCGTGAATATTTAAACTAAAATGGTAGATATGCTGATAAGAAAATTATGTATTACCACGCGTGTAATACAAACTTGGTTTCTCTTCTTACTTTTCGCACTAAGACTATGGGTTGCGACAATTACCAAGCTTACAATTCTCCCTTTAAAGAAAAGGACGCAGTAGGCGAGATGACGGACGGTTGCTAGTTTGATTGCGTCTAATTTCAGACCTTCTAGCGAATTGTGTCACCGAAAATTTCTAATTTCATTACAAGTGTTAGTTCTCATCATGAATCTAGACACATGCCTCGGGGCAAAACTTGTCTACCAAGAAAGGCAGCTCATTTCATCAACCAGACAGACCAGGCGCCTCTAATTGCTTTCGATTTAAAAGATATTTTTCTTAGTACTTTGTGGGTAATTTCACCGTAAGCTACTATGTCTTGTATCCTAGTAACAGCATTAGGTTAGATTAGCTTCAAAATATTAACAAACTTACCGACGTGGGTGTACAACTAGCGAATGAGTTGCAACTCAGATTTCAGCGTTGAACGGGTAGGCATTGCAGAATATTAGTGACACGAGTCAAACGGAAGTGTAGCCTGGAATACAAGCCGAAGGAAATCCTATGCTGACGATTCACTTGTTACAATGCCATCTGAACAACATAAAACACTACAAAGTTCTACGCATAAATCAAAGCAGTCGAAATGAACACCAATCTGAAGAGAATCGCAATAAGATCCTGCGCCAAATCAGTGAATGGTTGAAATAACTCGCCATCAAAAGATCAGATGACCGGATAAACCAGCTCACGTTCACCGATGATTGTCGACACAGTCATGTTCAGAGCAAACAAAGTATTAATAATCAGCACTCCACAACCACCACTTGATATGCATGCTAACTCTCATGGTCATGCCATCGGCTCTTTTAGGGAAAGGCTGAAACAATCAAGGAATTGTTTCCGCCTTTGAAGGCCAGCCATGGCCCTGCGAAAGCCAATAATAGAAACAGGAGTAGAGAGAAGCGTTACCATATTCAACGAATGGCCATGTATGGCCTGACTGGCCTGGCGACATTGATAACGTACCCCTTAAATGTGTAGATAATACCATCCCGACAAAAAACCCGGACAAAGCGTGAGTGGAGCTTATCTAGAAATGGGCGGGACATAGCTAAAAGTGGATTAATCCATTGTGCTGTCAAGTCATCGACGACGGTGAGGAAAAGAGTTCAGGAAGATGACACCTCTCTGAGACGGACATATAAATCAGACGGTTACTGCGGAGTACCTTTGCCCTGTTTGTTAAGCTCGATAACAAGTATTTTGATTATGCCACCACATACGGGAGTGGCAGATCAGATCCATCCATTAACAAAGAGTAGGAAGTACATACATTGGACATTCCCAGTTTATCCATCCATCATATGACGTGATAATCAACTACATGATGCGTAGGATGACGTCATAATCAATGACTCATGAATGACGCAGATAAGTACGTCACGAACGCATAATTCACCTTTCCAGAGTACCCACCCATCATATGACGTCATAGTGAACTGCGTGATGCGTACAATGACATCATAATGAATGACGTCGTGAATGACGTCGATAAGTACGTCACTAACGCATATTTGAAGACGGTCTATGCGTTATTGTACAAATTGTTTGCTTTTACTATTTAATAAATATTCTGTTGAATATTTTGAAACTAATTTGACTGGGCGCTGTTGCTGCCATAGGCAGCAACAGCACCCAGTCAAATTAGTTACAAAATATTCAACAGCTTCCCTGTATAATTTTCAGGAAATTGATAGCTAGGTCATTTAAGGGATCGATCAATCCCAACACGGCGAGGTGTGGGTGGAGCTTAGCTAGTGATGGGCGGGGCATGGCCAAAAGAGGAACGGTCCATTGAAGACAGACTAAGCGTTGTTGCATAAATTGTATGTCTTTACTGTTTAATAAATATTCTGTTGAATATTTTGAAATTCATTGACTGGCGCTGTTACTGCGACAACAGCGTCCAGTCAAAATAGTTTCAAAATATTCAACGTCTTACCTGTAGAGTTTTCGGGAAATTGATAGTCAGGCCATTCGGGGATCGATCGATCCCAACACTGGCGAAGTATGGGTCGATCTTAGCTAGGAATGGGTGGAGCATCGTTAAAACTAGAAAGGACCATTAGTACTCGAAGTAATACGTCCAAATATTATATTTTTGAAGAGCTAAATGGACCTTTCCAGTTTTAGCTATGCCCGTTCATTTCTAGCTAAACTCCACCCACACTTCGCTCGTGTTGGGATAGATCGATTTCTGAACTCCCTGACGATCAGTTTTCAGAAACCTATACAGGAAAGCTATTGAATATTTTGGCAGCAACAGCGTCCAGTCAAATTAGTTTCAAAATATTCAACAGCATGTTTATTAAATAGTAGAGACATACATTTCGTACAACGTGTCGGACTACTAAGAGTTAAAAACGGGCCAAATAGAATCATTTATGACGTAATGATTATGACGTCATTATACACGCCGCATAGCTGATTGTGACGTCATATGACGTCAGAATGATAGATGGGTAGGGCCTACTCTTGAAAGGTGAATTAGTATGTTGGTTGAAATAATTACGCCTACACGTGCAAATCGTACATAACGTCAACCATGCTTACTGTATCCCAAGTATTTAAGCTGATAATGCGTGTACAGTTTCACTGGTCAATGTAAACGGGTGATAATAAGTTACCAACAACTACAGGTGGCCATAATGTCCTACCGTAGCTCTTCAAAGTAATATATGGTCCATTTTTGGCTTGTGTGATTGCGTGATTAAATCGAGAATCGTGATTATTTTTAAAATTGTGAATTTATACGATTAATAATTACATACTCGAATGATCGTGAATAATATCTACCTCGTGAAATATCTCGAAACATACTTTTTAATGACTCTCTTGGGCTAATGGCGATCGCTCATGAAAATTGACATTTTGCTCAACAAATGCATAACCATTTGCAGGCCAAGAGCACACTATTTTTGAAAATCTATCATTGGAATGACTGGCTCGAGCGAAATTAGTCTTCCCTTGACCTGCAAATTGACATTTTAAAACACCGTTGAAGCTATACATCTGTTGTTATGTTTGTGCAATTTGATCCCAGGCTGATTAATCGAGTAATCGTGATTATTCTTAAATAATCCATCGTGATAACTCAAAGCAATACTCGAACAAGCCTAGTCCATTTTAGATGTGCCCGCCCCACGTATTGCGCGTGTTGGAATCAATGTGAAACCTTGAAGCATCGATGAACTCCAAGTATCTAAATTACAAAGTAAGCTGTTAAATATTTTGAAATTAATTTGACTGGGAGTTGCCTATGGCAGCAACAGCTGCCAGTTAAATTACTTTCTAGAATACGTTCATACTTTCAAGACAATTTTTGAAAATGTTCTCTCTTGTTCTGCAAATATATATTCCTCAAGACCACTGCACAGAGCAGTTTTAGCCGGCTTCGTCGTGAAAGGGATAAATTGTAAATTTATAAAGATAGTCTATGCAATTAATAAACATTCGTGAATGACTTCGATTGTCGCCAGGGAGTTACGTTATTACGATAGAGACATCAGCTAAGATTATACATGACTTGACGTCAGATACTTGAGTGACAGATCGGATCGCTGGGACCTAATATTGGCCATGTACACACAGATTAGCTCTACGAGTGAACACTGGTTATTTCCAAATATTTCCCGCCATTCGATACATCATACATGATAGCAACAGTAGAGTGTAATGAAAAATCATGCGCATGCGCAGATCAACTCACGCATAGGGTCTATATATCCCATGTTTTGACAGAATCATACAACGTTTTTTTGTCAAATAAGAAACTACAAAAATAGCCACAATTAGACCATAAATGTTATAATTGCGAGTGAGAATGGAGGACTGGTTCGGTTCCTGAGCATCTAATAAAAATACAGCCTGGTAAGGTTGCCTCTTGTATTTTGAATTCGCTTTGATTTTCATTGTATTGGGAAATATTTATGGATACTTCTAGAAGCATAAATCTCAACCCCTGTCAGAAGGGAAGTTGATTTTAAGCAAAGTCAATAATACTTCAGCTATTTTAATGCTTCTTGTATTTTATTGAGGGCTGGTTGTTGTGCATAGGAATCAATGTTCGTGGGGAACTCGAGGAAGAAATTGCTGGGATACCCTCCAGCTGTTGCTTCGCTATCGAACTCCAACAAAGGAATCCAGTTTATCGAGCAATCATATTACATCATAATCAACAACGTCACGTGTAGGCTGACGTCATTATCAATTGCTTCATGAATGACGTAATTAAGTCCGTTATGAATGCTTAATAGTCCGTTCAGTTGTACGAATTTATCTTAGCTATTTAATTAAACATTCTGTAGCATATTTTGAAATTAATTTGACTTGGCGCTATACCAGACGTAGCTGTATTGTTTTCTAGAAATAAAGATTCAGGGAGTGCAGGGATCGATGGATCCCGAAACGGGCAAAGCGTGACTGGAGGTTAGAGATTGGCGCGACATAGCTAAAATTAAATTCTTCACTGGAGTTTTTCGGTTTTAGCTCTGCCTTACCCATCTCTAACTAAGTTCCACCCACACCTCGCTCGTGTTGGGATCGATCGATCCCAGATCTCACTGACTATCAATTTCCAGAAAACTATACGGGTAAGCTTTTTAATATTTTGGCAGCAACAACGCCCAGTCAAATCAGTTTCAAAATACTCAACAGCATGTTTATTAAAAAGTAAAGACATACAATTCGTACAAACAACGCTTAGTCTGTCACCAGTTATTGGCGTACTTATCTACGTCATTCATGACGTCATTCATTATAACTCATCATACACATCACATAGTTGACTATGACGTCATATGATGGATGGATACACTGGAAAAGTCAATTGTAAGCCAAGTCTTAATAGATAGGCCCATTTCTAGTTATACCAGCCGACTCTTTCAGTATGATGGAATGGATTTGAAACTTTGAAACATAAATTCCAAAAATCTAATTTTCAAGGTTACTATACACGTAAGCTGTTGAATATTTTGAAACTAAGTTTACTTGGGCTATTGCTTATGAAAGCAACATCTCGCAGTCAAATTAGTTTGAAATTATTCAACAGAATGCGTATTAAATTGTAATTCGTACACTTATAAGAGGAACTTTTCCATTTTCGTGACGGATCTACGTCATTTTTATTGTGACGTCAGATAACATGTGACGTAGGCCTATTTGATTTTGACGTCAAACGCTTGGTTAACAGATAGTATCCTACTATGCCGAGTGCATAATCAGGTCTACGCCTCTTTTATTCGACTTGCGACCCCTTAGACTTTCAGCTGCTTCTTAAAGCATGAAACGTTATTAACCGTCTGCCGCTGAGCTTTTGCAGACGACATATTCCAGGGGTTATATCTCTGGAGCTGCTGAATATTTTGAAAACAATTTGACTGAAAGTTGTTGGTGGCCAAGCCACCAACAATTAGCCACTAACAACTTTCAGTCAAATTGTTTCCAAAATATTCAGCAGGTTAAGAGTTTTTGCACATCGAAATTATTGTCTGGTGGCTTGCAGCAGTGGGACGATCAACGACCAGTATACGTGAATATTCCTACACTCCTTCCAAAGCCAGTAAATAATAATAATGACCGTTCATTCGTCAATTTATTATCGCGTATTCCTGGATTTTCTGACCATTAAGTGATATCACCCATAAATCAGTGTGTGAAGTAAACTTTGTCATTATATCGAAATGGTCTCGAGATGGCCATAGACACATTAAACAATAATGCAATAATTATTTCGGAGCTTTCTCAAAGGAATACTTAATGCAATATCCATAGATGTCGTATATGCAGGCTAGATGGCGCATATGCATACCCTCACTATATGACGCTAGTTGTTGCCGTGGGTTAAGTAAATCGCAATTGCACATGGCCATAGGTATTCGCTGACTGGTTGACGCAGACGATCAGCTCCATATTTCTCTTTCAAGAATGACTAAATTATCTTTTGGTAATCTGAAGAGAAATTGAGCAGATGCAAACTTACATATTTGTATCGGAAATAGAATAGTATTGCCTATGTTAATCTGACACCTTTGTCGACTACGTAATAGGTTTACTAACAAAAACATATTATTTTGGATCCTGTACATACGTGTAGAAAATACTCACTTTGATTGAGCAGCCACGATTTATGACTCAAAAAGCATTTTCAAGTTTTCACATTGGCGCATGTAAATTGTCATGCTAATCAACTATCGCCATTATACGTTACAAGCATATTCCACATTGCAGACGTATTAAGCACACCCTAAGGTGTAATATTGATCTCTGACTCATGATGTAATCCCCATAGGCCCATTACCGACGATATGAATGGACAAGTATGTAATTATTCCTTGTCGTAGGACTGTGCGGTATACCGGTACTGGAACCGCTACCGGTTTTATAGGCATGACAGTTCGAAAACTGGTGACACAATTTGAAAAGCGAAAAACCGCATATTTATGAAAAACCTATTTTGTAAATATTTATTTTTCAATAATATATTATCATTGAAAAAAATCGTAAGCGTGTTATCACTTAATGTACAGAAAATCGGTAAAAATAAAACGTATCTTGCGAGTGTGTTGCCAGAGTGTATAATGCGTTCAGAAACTAATCTGCTAGTGTTTATAATAGCACGCTATGATTTCTGAACGGCTTGTCGTGGTGTATAGATCCCTATCCTAGCCATGCCCCGCCCACTTCTAGCTGAACTCCGCCCACATTCTACGCTCGTTGGAATCGATTTGAAACTTTGAAATCTGAATTCCAAGATCTTAATGCATGCCATTTATTTCTGAAGCAATGCCTGATTAAATATGAAAACAATTTACTGAAGGTTACCCTCTGACTTGTCATCTCCCAGGGACCTGAAATTGGATGCTGGAAGACACGCTGATTGAAATCATGTTTTCGAAGTATGACAAAGGTCTCCTTATTCTCCTAGCCTTGTTTTGTGTCTATACATATGTGACCGCATACAGAATGACATCCGAGATACGACCCAGCATGAGACGTCAATGGAAACACTTCACAAGAGTACACGGAGTTACGCATGTTATCAGATGCAAAGACCATGGGAAAACTCAGGCACACGTTTGAAGAGTTAACCAATTCATTAAATAGTGGACATTTAAATTCAAATGGCGTCCTCAAAATGGTGAATCATAGTGAATCATAGAATCTCACCTAATGAGGTCAATGTTGACAAAGCTCTGCAAATTGCTGAGAACATCATGAATGTATATGATCTCTCTTGGCCGACTGGATGCAATGCTGCCATCAGCAAGGACGTAGAGACAATGCAGTTGATGGAGAAATACATCAGTGTTGTTGCTGCGAAAGTGTATGACACCCAGCGCCATTTACTCTTGGATCATTGGATTGCAAGCTTCTGGAAGGTAGGTGGATCTAGATGATGTCCTGAAGTATGAATTAGCACTATGTCCAATGGCAATGTTTAGCAGTTCATGTAACAGCAGGGTGGCTAAGACAACGCCAACATCAAAGCGGGAGCTGCAAGTAATTCGAGCCTCATCATTGATGTATCATCTACGCTCTGGGTGATCCATTAAGCTACACATGGAAACGTCCAGAAGTATGTAGAAAATACAGTGACTTAGCTACTCAGGACACTGAAAGAACTGGTGTCTTAATTGTGACACTCATCAACAACCTGAAATATTTGGCTTTTTTATTTTTTTCATTCTCACAATGGTTACTATGGAAACGGACTAAAATGCTCAATGGTGCCAGCTTGGCATCACTCAGATCCCTGATAGGGAGGATTCATAGATACACAAGCTGCAAAAACCTAGTGTGGGTACTCCAATGCAGGGTTGGAAAAAAATCCGAGTTTTGTGTACCTATCTAGTTGAGATTTGTAAATATGAGCAGCAACAAAAATCAATTCAAGCATGCCCAGAAATCTACTAAAATTATTATTATTATTATTATTATTATTATTATTATTATTAATATTATTATTATTATTATTATTATTATTATTATTATTATTATTATTATTATTATTATTATTATTTCCAGTGGTGGCTGATGATGCTTTTGGTGGCGCACGTCTAATGAGGCCGTTATGGGGTTGGTGGATAAAGCAGCTTCTTACGCCAGTTATCGTCGCTATCGGTAGCGGTGGCAATGTCATGTCATTCGCGCTGATGAAAACGAAGAATTTCCGTCAGAAATCCTATAGTCATTACCTATGCGCCTTAGCAGTATTTGACACATTGACGTTGATTGGTCGAGAGGTACGGTTGGCAGATGATATGCTTCTATATCGTAACTACCCAGGTGTGTTCAGTAACTTTAATTCTGGCGCGTGCAAGCTCTATAACTTCTCTGAGCATGTGTGTTATCTGATGTCCTCGTGGCTTATTATTGCTATGGCATTTGAAAGGTTTGTTGTTGTCTACTTTCCATTCAAAAAGGCTTTATTCTGCAGACCTCTCGGAGCGGTAATCGTCATCATAACGTTATTCGTCATCATGTCCTACACGCAGGTATTTCGGCTTGTTATGATGACCCATGATGGTGGTCAATGTGTGACAACTGATGCTCACCGGAAGCTCTATGTCGCCCTACACGCATACCTCTACCAGATTACGCTTATCTTCATTATGCCACTTGTGCTGGTGCTTGTGGCTAACTCCATGGTACTGTTCAAGATACAGAATATTCATAAAGACGCCGATGATGGACAGATAATCTCTTCAAGAACATTTCGCTTTTATGATCGCCAGCATAAAGCGACTTACATATTACTCGCTATTTCATTTACTTATATATTAACTCTTCTGCCCCTGTTAGTCGTGTCGTTACTCGCGCACACTGCCGTTAGGAGTGAAAACAAAATGGAGGCTTATAAATTCATGATATCCCTCATGCCTTGGTCAGATCTCGCCGAGGTCGTGTCGAGCGTTAACTATGGGATAAACTTCATCATCTATGTATTGTCCGGTCAAGCATTTCGGCTTGAGTTGAGAAAGATTTTTACGAAGGAACGCCACCCAAGTTTCAGCAGTGTCCGGACAAGCGAAACAGTGATACGATAGGCATGCGGCTGACTAGAATAACACTTGGCAAATAAGGGACCAAAAATAGAACGGAATTCCCAATCTCAATTAGTATTTCAATCCGAATCTGGTCTACCAGCCATTTGTTAGGTCATTGACATTTGACCCATAACTTTCGACCGTTTAACTTTAAATTCGCTATAGTTTTAAAGAACTTCAGCTATCGCACTTGAATAGCACGTACACATAATAAGAACACCCTCGCGAAAGTTGAACTAACACATTACTGTAGCAATCATTTATAATTAGCTATCAGCGTGTTTGTATGTGTCGGTGTAAGTATATGTTTGGCGCGATAAGTCAAGGTATAAGTACTGCAGCGATCTTCAGCACAGATTGCTGGGAGGTTGTTCTTGCGCACCGAGGATGCCTCCTGAATTTCGGGTCAATATCTCAAATGGTATGAAAATGGCGGGTGAGGCTACGAATACGTGTTGCTCTGGCACTGATTAAGCTACTACCAATTACACCTCCTCTGATCACCGCGGAAAGAAGAACATATTAATAGTGATTTAGTTTCGAAAAGTGCCTCTTTTGTGAACTATCGTTTTAGACTAGAATCGTCTCAGTTAAGAAATACAGAACCATTCTAAACTCGTTCACTTTTGAACTTCGGCTATTCAGAGCGCGTCTATGTGTTAACGACACTTATCTTGTAATCAATGTTTTTGAAGGAAACAGCCTTAAATAGCAATCTATTCAGCTTCGAGACATGTATTTTTCAAGAGTATGGAAATCATTGTTCCTCGGCAGGAACGAAACAAATCATAAGTATGGCCACCTAGCACATGCCAAATAACAGGAAAATAAAGTTTATGCTCATATTGTGGCACATCATTACGGCATGGTGTAGGACGCCATGATATTCTGAGACGGACAACAAACTGACAGCTTTTTAATATTTAACTTTTATTAGACATTATACCGTATCATCATTCATATACAAATTTATAATATATTATGGGATTGGTCGGCTCAATAACTAATATTTAGGCTTTATATATATGTTTGCTTACAAAGTTTTAGATTTTTATAAGCATAAGTTTTTCGAAATTTTGCAATGTCATGAATCAGAGGCGACCATTTTGAATGACCGCAATTTAAGAATTACTTTGTTCCATAGCCATGCTGCTATGGAGCAAATGGACCTTTCCGGTTTCTCTATATGACGTCATAATCAACTACGTGACTTGTAGGATGACGCCATAATCAATAACGTGGATAGGTTCGTCACGAACGCTTAATTGATGACGGGCTAAACATTGTTGTACGAATTGCATGTACTATTTAATAAAGGTTCTGCTGAATATGTCGAAACTAATTTGACTGGGCGCTGCTGGTGCCATAGAGAGAAACAGCACCCAGTCAAATAAGTTTCAAGATATTTTAACAGCTTATATGCATATTTTTCTGGAAATTGATAGTCAGGCAGTTCAGCGATCGATCGATCCCAACACGCTAGAGATGGTGGGAATAGCTAAAACTGGAAAGCTCCATTAGAGAGACGTGTCTGATTAAATAACAATAGGTTGGGCATCAGCAGATGACAAGGTCTTCACCTTGAGTAATCACACTCTATGAGTAAAGAAAATGCACCGATTCGGCTACTCACAGACAACAGTGAATTTTCGCACGCCGAACTAGAATTTTGCTGCCATCTCACCGCAACACTCCCTCGTCCATTCTTCCAACGGTGATAGTGACAAGCCACATCATCTGATATATTCCAAATAATTATTTATGTCGAAACCCTCCGTTTCTTTTGGATTGCAACTGTATAAGTATACTTAACCCCTCGTGTGTCAACAGCGCCTCAAAGCACTCAATATACCATTTATATAGGCCTATTAATTAACCAATTAACGGTCAAGATTGGTAAAAAAGAAGAAAGTGTTGCTCATTGAATGCAATCCATTTGCGGGTCAAGAGAAGACAATTTTTTTATGTTTTCCAATTGAATTTACAAAACCCCTTTCAGTTGTTCTGTAAATGAAGGCTGCTTGAACATTATATGGTCAAGAAAATTTAAATTTGTGCATAGTCAGTATCCAGGTAACCGAGCCAGTCATTTCAGTGGCAAATTTTCAAAAATACTCTTCTCTTGGCCTGCAATCTTCAGCACCGCTGAAGAGACGGCTTTGGCCAGTTTTACCAATAAATGGTTAAGTTGACACAAGAGTGTGTGAGTATACCTCAGTAAGTAAGTATTACACAGGATTGCAGGCCTTTTTCACATGCTTTTGGAGAGTAGAGGATAGTCGATTTTCTTCAACCTCTTTAGAACAGCAGTTCCACAGGATAACGCAGGCTTTATCTTGTCTTTAACTCACTGCCTACTGAGGGTTGCAGGTAAGAGGTTCTCCAATGCCTCTCAAGTAATTTTACATATATTGTTTCAATGTCATCCATGGAAACATAAGCCTAAGTTCGAGCTTGTGCCTCAATTATTTTGATCAGTTCAGTCAGGTTTGCTTGGTAAATAGAAAGATGTCTTACTCTGTACTTCTCTGGGCTGTTCGCGCTTGCAGAACATGAAGCAGATGTTGGATCCAGTATGGATGATGGTACCTGAAATCCATTGCACATCCCTTACATTGTGAGATAGATCTGTAACAAGGTATTCCCATCACTTCATCAACAGAGTCTCGGAGAGTTTTACAGGCATGTTCATTTCTGACTGTGATCATCTTCTGGCCGTTATCCTGTTGACAGATGAGCAATGCACTGACCCTTTTAATGAAACAATCCTATGTAAATGGTGTTGAAGTGCTAGAAGTTGGTGGCTCTTCTATTTGTGTGCTGGGTATTTTTTGTCCTGGTTTTACGATTTATGCTTCCCCCACCCCCATAGAAAGTGCATGTAGTTGGCCTCCTTTGGCACGTTGAATCTTAACGTTGTTAGTTACTAGTTACTGGAGAGTAAAATGCACGATGACACCTCGCATTTCCTCTGCATAATGTTTCCTGTGGGCAGTCTGGTTTGGACATGGATATATTCCACATCATGCAAACTAGGTCTATCTTGAAGTGAGGCATCCTAGCGTGATTCTGTTCTTAACCATAGCACCAACCTCCTTTCTTATCATCTTCAGTTTGGGGCAACAATCAGTGCTCCCAATATTTAGGTTACTCGGTGGTCTGCTGACCGAAATTAGGTAACTGTCCCAATGCAAAGCAAATGACCTCATTTCTCACGTGCACTGTTTCCCCCATCATAGATTACGTGCCACTAAAATGTAGGTTTAGTATCTAATATCAAGTTAGGCAGGTTCAATATATATGCTCTGAATTTGGACTGTCAAAATGGCGACTATTCCAAATTATGGTTTTCTATCTATATAAGCTTCTATGTCACCTAGATACTTGATGCTACCGGATTCCTATTAGAACATAGAACTGTAAAGGAATGGTTTCTATCGGCGGATTGCCACTGAAAATGTAGATTACCCTACTGACATAGAACTCCTAGATGGCTTAGGCCCTGTTCTCATACCGCATATCGACTAGCGTTCTCATTTGACGGACTCTCTCAGTCTCGCTCCGAAATAAGATTTTCATTTGTTTCGGAGACTTACTCCCACTGGATAGGCGATTTATCTTCCGATATATAGTTATTGCTTCCTTGTATCGTTATATGAAGGTAACATTTTCTTTCGCTCACTGCCATGTAGCTCTACCATCACCATTTTCCATCACTCTCCGTTGGGCAGAGGATAACTATTAGCCGATATAGAACATGAAATAGTTAAACATGATTAGCTAATAAGAAAGGGGCCTTAGGCCATGTTCTCACTAGAGAGTTAATCAGGAATAACACCATGCTTCAGTATGGCGTTATTCCCGATTATGTCTCTGGTGAGAAGAAGGCCTTAGATGCCGAGATAAATAGAAAACAAAATTTAAATGACTACTATTTCGAGAATTTAAAGTTGGCGACATAAACCTTTTGAATCAAATAGCATCATTAGTTTAATGATTCTGTAGACTTCAAATTTCCCAAGAAATATGTAGGTTTGTAAAGTTCCAAAAGGTCAACGAATCGCTAAATTAATACGTGGTGAATCTGATCATAGACGAAGAAGAACTTTAACCCGTCCTGTGTCTACAGCGATTCAAAACGCTCAAAATGCTACTTATATCAATTAACCCTTCGATGGTAAAGATTTTTCGAGAAAATTTAAATTGAAACTTTCTTCTCGGGGAATGGCCAGTTATAGTCGAAAAGAATACAATTTTTTTTTCATTTGTCAAATTAATTTCAAAATATTCCAAAACTTAGTTATATATATATATATATATATATATATATATATATATATATATATATATATATATATATATATATATATATATACTAAAAACAGGTCAATTGCAGGGTCTCTGCTTATATACCTGAACTACCGTGTGGGAGGCTTTATAATACTTATTTTCTCGAATCAACTATCTGGTCCCATAGACTTGGTCAGACTCAACATATACATACATCAAAACTTTATATATATACCATGAACTTAATCTGTAACATTAAAAAATTAAATGATCCTTAAACCATCACTGACAGAAAATTCAGACCCATCAATTCGTATATTATTGTGGACCCATCTATCAATATATAAACCGACCCTATTATTGCTGCTCTCGCTATATATGTATTCCCTTCATACACGGTTTGTTATTAAATCAATATTGCACGGTGGTGGCCATCTTTATAACTTTTTAAATTGTTGGCTTTTGTAGAATTTCGCAGTGGCCATCTGCATCACTGTGTAACGATGCTCATTCCGAATGTATGATTGAAATGAAACACTGTGTACACTATTAACCTGGTTTGTAGTTCGATTTCTATCGGGATGTGCTAAATCATTACAAGAACATGAGTTTATTTCATTTATATAAGTCCAATGGAAATTATTAGTGTTAAGGTATTCACCCAACTTGTTTCAAGACTGTTACTAGCTCACATATTGAAACAAAATAAACAACTGATGCTATAGGTATTAACAAACTAAATTTCACACGACCAGCCCTTGCACATTAACTTATAATTCCGAGTTCACATGTGGTATATCTACAAAAAACAAGCGGCTCAAGTTCATTGACGTTCAACTGACTAAGACTTGAGTTTTTGGGCATTGAATGATGACTCATACTCAAATCTAGCAAAATCGATGTCAGTATTTCCAGATTCTCATAAACTCTGAAGGCTGATTACTTTCCTGAACCAGTTTAAGAGACAAATTGCATTTGACCTTTATTTATAGCTGTGATACGCAGCTAGTATAAGTTGCTAAGGCAATCGGTCAGTTGGAAGAGTTTTTTTGACATGTTTGACAAAGGGTATATCTCACGGGCCATTGAGCAAAAGTAAAATCCTGGAATAAACCTGCGTATCATTGATGCTGTATAACTGTAACGGCTGGGCAGCTCCAAAGGCAGCTCTAGACAAACTAGATGCGTACCACCGCAAACACCTACGCACCATCGCTGGACACTGATAACCAGACAGCATAATTTCCAACGATGCATTGTACAAGCTGTGTAATACGTCGCCTCTGTCTGTAAAAGTCGCCCAGCAGCGATGGCCCATGTTCGGCCATGTGCTAATGATGCCAGAAGAGCCAGAGACCCTTGGAATTCGCCCTACTCGGAGCCAGCAAATACAAAGCCAGGAGAGGACATCATTGCATAAATCTGCTAAGCGTGCTACGAGGTGACCTCAAGAACGCAGGACTCGGTACAATTAAGTCAAGAATGGACCTGAGGAAGCTAAGAATTTCGGTTGAAGACAAAAGAGACAGTGAGCAAAAGCGATGAAGGACTGATTGTTGAATACAGTAATCATACATACATATCTCACGATTAGATAAATATTGCAACCAAACTTGGACACATGGCTACCTTTATCATGTTGAACAAGAACTAAAAATGAGGTCAGTAGGTTAAAGGTCAATGTCACCAGGGTCAATATCATGTCTGTCGGAAGAATTTTGACATTTTTCAAAGAGTATCTCAGGACTGTATAAGCATATTGTAACAACACTGGGACTCCTAGTTACCTATAGCAATTGGAAACACCAACCTAATAATGCCGTCAGCATATCAACGGTAAAGGTCACAAGGTCAATCACCACGGTCATCTGTCTGAATAACTTTTGACATTTTTATAAAGTATATCTCAGGTTTGAATAATCATGTTGCAACCAGCATGGACACATGGGTACATACACATAGTGTAACGACCACCAAAATAAACGTCACAGGTCAAAGGTCAAAATCATGATCATAACTGTGCGTGTAGCTCACTCTATAGAGGAATATCTCAGGATTGGATAATCATATTGCAACAAGTGTTAAAGACATGTTTACCTACATCGTGCTGAACTGCAACCAAGCTACTGAGGCCACCAGACCAAAGGTCAGGTAACCAGATCAAATGCCAAGACAAATTTTTAGCATTTTTACAAAGAGTATTGTAGTTAAAAAGGGGATGAACTACTCAGAGTTATCACATTTCGGTAGAAATCTTGCATCATGTGTCTTGGCTTGTCACGTTTTCTAGTGTTGCCACCCGAAGTGCTCTTAGGCGAGGTTAACGCTCAAGTCCTAAAATAGAACCCGTTTGGTGGTGGTGGTGGAATCACAGTAGACGTGAAAACTGGTTCCGTTGTCTGTAGTACAGCTGCAGGAGAGCTCTCAGGCTGACTGGTGTGTGTTTGAATCCCCCTGTCGCTCAATGTCTACATGTATGTAATGTGTGGTGTTCCTCGTGTGCGATCTGCTTCAAGAGATCACCTATGACGCCGAATAGTTGCTCCATCTCATAGACAGCTTCGTTTCGTCCTTCCCCAGCTACAGGAGATTCCATCTCACTGCGATGCATTGTTTAAGCGCATGACGCGCTTGAGCAATCCACTGAATACGTGTGAATGGAATGTCCATGTTGTCAGGCGACACTATAAAGTACACCTTAGAAGAGAATCCAAAAAGTTAGAGATGTTAGAAATGAAGGCCGTGTAAACTGCTGAGTTTGTTAAAATGCAAAAGGTAAGATTGTGCCACCGAAATCCTACTGGGTAATCTAAGACTGTGCCAAGTCTGCTAATTCGCCGAAAGAAGAACAGAAGTATTCCGGATAATGTGTTCCCGATATATTAAGTAATGTTGTAATAATAAATATCATTTAGAAAAAGATCAATAGAAAACTGACCAAGTGATTTACATCGAATTTGGTACAAGTTAATAAATAATTGTCAACTAAGCTGCTTTAAACCATAGCCAGCTCAGAGACCGGTTTAAATAAATACTCTAGCAGCAATTAGCAATGCTCAGATTATGCGCCGTAAAAGATAGAGATTGAACGCACCATCTGGCAACTATACTTATGGCAAACTGGAAACGTTGTGCAAGGTAACAAGCTGGTAACAACGCTCCGGCTTCAGTGATATCTGGCTTAGTAACATTTGCTAACTGGACTCAATAAACGACAAGTACTATCAGGGCAGTGGTGCTGTGTTTCACGCTGTTCGTATAGTCATTCAACTTTAAAGCAATTTTGTTTGACTGTCAGTTTAGTTTCTATCATAAAAATCCCTTTTCAACACTGTAACTATTCAACAAAAGAAATTCCGCAATGAAATAAGGTATGAGCATTTGTAACGTTTTGCCAAGTTTTGGAGACATAAGTCCAAAAGTAAACCTTATTAGCTGATAGTTTACCTGTGATTGTATTCATAATCTGCGACTCTCATTTATTAGTTTTATACTCAATGCTGAGAAATAGCAAAGAATTCTAAAATAAATTTTAAAACTGACATTCTAACTGCGGCATGAATCCTGAACATAATGTGAAAAGCTTAACAGAAATGAATCTAATTTTCTGTTTACAAACCGTATGAATAGACTTGACAAGGGACTATGCTATAAGTTACAACGCATTAAGATGCGAAAGTTTTAACATAGTTTTTTACTGATTGGCAGTTACCTAGGCAATGTTAGTAGTCCAGTAATTATGCCATATGTTTTGACCACAGTATTAGTGCTAAATTACAATTGCTTCCATTATATAATTCACTATTGGATCGTGATTGTCGGGGCATTGCGATTCTAATAATACTATTATCGGGTCACCTTATGTATTAATTTGCAAAAGATGATCCGAAAGTATGATTACTAAACTCGCAATGATCTGCTATGTGATATGGTGTAACTAACTTATATATCGCAATTTCCATTACAGGTCTTAGTACACATCCATTATTGATCTAATCAGTAGTACTTAGAGAGTAGGCACCTATTTATTTAATTCACATCTATCAGGTCTCCTTATTTGTAGGCGGTCCGACTCATACCAGGCCAGTGCCAGGTGATTCTATCAGGGCGTCGTATCCACGACTAGTAGGTAACTAGACAGTTTTATATACTGTTACACATTATACTCTTGGGTGGTTACATGAACTGAATAGTGGAGATTTCTCAAGTCTGTAATTATTGTGATGTACAACGTCACTAACCTATCAATATGGATCATTCAACTTCGAGAACGGCATGGTACAATCTGTTCAGTGCAAACTTAGACGCAAGCTAAGCTTGAGGCGTGTGTTAGTATTAGACAATGGCATATTTAGGACTAAACGTACCATGTATCCTGCATTTTTCGCATGCCGAGTGCACGATACCACCGATGGCATTCAGTTCTCTTTAATCACGCATATGCCTACACACCTGGGCTAGTTCAGACGGGACGATTAATCTTATATGACTAGCATTGTCAAGTGGTGCTGAAGATAATGGTAGCTCAGGCAATGGCATTATCCGTGCTAGGCATATAGCTAGGACATAACATTTTCACAGGGGAGGAACCGAGCCTCGAAACACTGCCCAGTGTGGCATTCAGTCCCGGAGATAAACAATAGGAACGTCCCCAAGAAACGATTGGATATACCAGTTAACATTATTAATCCTTTTAACTCGACTTATATTTACCAAATATAATTTTTAAAAACGTTTAACGGTCCCGGAAAATGCATATTCGAAAATGTATATATACCCCTAAAGATATTGTACTATAAGCTGATGCAGATACATCATTTCGAGAATCTCGACAGGTAAATAGACAAGATTACGTCTCAAAGTCGGTCATTTTAACCCACTTGGAAAAAACCCCGTAATTGAACAGAAACAGAGGCCTTATGACGTCATCGGATGAAGGCGGGAGATGACTGTCGTCTACAACTCTGCCTAGAAAACACAGGGTATGTTCGTCCAAGCGTATGCACCTCAGAAAGTAATAGAGATATCGCAATAAATCTAGTGTGTCAATCTAAGAGAAATAGGGTATTATGATATTCTCAGTTATGAATATATTTAAAAGGGTATCAGTATTTGATAGAAAAGACGTCCACAGAATCATGAGGTAGGTTGAAATTGTAACTTATATTATAACGCAATTCAGATATAAAAATAATATATAAAATAATCGTATATCTGGAGAAATAAAACCTTGAACTGAAGTAGCCTTGTAGGCCTCTATGTATCTTCACATATAGGCTAAGATTATTATGGGAAGACGTATGCTAAACCTCCACAATGAATATCATTGATAATATAAGCCCCTATCTACAAGATTTAGATTGGCCACACAAACTCATCGAAGTCGTCCATATATCTGCCATCATGTCACAGACGCATGATGATGTGGCGGCGGTAGTAGGGATCTGGGTGGGGTGGAGGGGTGGGGGCGCGTGGTGGGGTGTGTTCTGGGTGGCAATCACTGTTCTCCATGTACTAAGAGATTGGAGGATTTTTTCGGCAAAAGACTGAATTTTTTGGGTATATCCTACTGATCAGATGTAACGGTTACACCAAATTGGTAACTTATAGATCATATCATACATGATGTTATTCTAACTTTTCTGTTGATTTACTACATATAGTGAGCGTTGCACAAGGGAAACTTCCTGGTTGTCTTATATGCAGGAACAGCGATAGAGGTAGGGTGGGGGGAGTGGGCAGCTGTGCCTCTGCACAATTCCAAAGGAGTTGTAAGCAACGTTTAATCAGGCAATGTCTTTAATTTGCTACCATTGCTATAACTAGGATACCAAAATCTCCATATCTAGCCACTCTCGTGGCGTTGCCAAATACAAGTCTGCCAATTCTCAATAAACATGTTTTCTCAGTGGGTTGACCAGTAATCAATCACATACTTGGCTTTCTAAAATATTAAGTAACACTTAGAGCTGCGCGATATACCGATCTCACATAGTAAACCGGTTCAATAAGCTGACGGTTTGCAAACCGCTGTTATCATACTCAAACCGAAAAATCGAGCTCAATAAAGATTTTCGGTTTAGCCAACACTGATTAATCTAAATTTGTTTCGATTCATAATAATGGTAAAATCGATCAATATTTGCCTCTACAGTTGTATTGGGAACTGTCAATTTACATACCAAGAGAATACTATTTTTGAAAATTAGCCACCGGAATGATTGTCTCGACAACGGGGCCAGCCATTTCAGTGGTAAATGTATGTGTTAGTTGCGAAGTTGAATTAGCGACTCGTGTGATCGTATCCCTAATTCAAATTAACAGAGAAAAATTATATTAATTTATACGGAATGAAATCATCATATGTTCTGTGTTTCGTTTCATTACATTGAGGCTCATAACTTAGGCCTTTAAAAGTATACAATTATAACACATTTTTTTCAAGCATACTCGTGTGATTGTGGAACTTTAATCGATTGTAAATTGAACACATTATTGATGTCCAGTAAGAGTCTAAATTATTACAAATACGTTAATACAACTGGCTTAATAAGAAATGAATGTTGTATGTATTTTTCCAGATTATAATCGGCCAACCTTATATGCGTAGCACCTTGCTGGTCCAAATATTTGGAAGTCATAGTCTAAGTGCACACACGCGCGCCGCTGGTTTCATTTAGGGCCTATAGGGGCCTATGGTAGATATGTATAAAACATAGAGAAATAGTATTTGATTTATATTTCCGAGGCCTATAAAGAAATTAAAAGTCGTGAGCGTGTATTTTGTGTCAAATGTTTCTGAAAATACATGTATGTTTGCTAAAATGTATCGAAAAATAATAGTCAATAATATTGTACCAACTCCTCCTTGACCACCCACCCCCACCGCCCCACCCCAACCCCTGCTGCTACTACTGCCACTGCTACTGCTGCTGCTACTACTACTACTACTACTACTACTACTACTACTACTACTACTACTACTACTACTACTACTACTACTACTACTACTACTACTACTACTACTACTACTGCTGTTGTTGCTGCTGCTGCTGCTACTACTACTGACAGAGAGCGTGTGTGAAGGAGGATTTTGGTCTCAAAGGTTTAAGGCCAAAGGCGGAAGGCTGAACTCTAAAAATAATTGCTTATAATTACGCCAATGGCACATACAAGCTCCAGGATTGAAGTCGTAATCTTTATAATCACGGGTAACAAAGTGAGATTAACATTAACGAGAACAATCAGAGATTGCAGACCATCGCCAGTCCGTTTTGTTACATTTTCTTAAATTTCGAATTGTCCCGATGTTTCGACTATCTCTTTCGCACCACGATCAATGTGGCAGGAATCCTAGCACACTGTGACAAAAAATCTTACCGTAGATACTCCATTTTCATTTGACTGCTTGATTATCTCCAAAAACGTTCTAAATTACAGGTAAAATAAAAATCAATATTTCTACTCAGAAGGTTGGCGATAGCATCTCAGCAGTATTAAAGTCACAAAATTTATCTTGGGGAGGAACCTCCCCCACACCAGAAATTCACCCACCCCTATTTCTGGAATAGGGACACGCCCTCCCAGAGTCCCTCATAAACCTACCCCAAGGATCACCCTTCAATAATTTCTGGATCCGCCTCAGAAGATGAACACTGTAATGGAATGGAATCGTGGGTTGGGGGTGGGGGGGGGGGTGTCTTATTGTCTTATTTGGCCATTATATATTGTTTAAGTATTATTCTTATTAAAGAGTGTTTCTTTTTTCTGATGTTTTAGGAGTCAGATGGTGCATGATTGTGTTACAACAGTTTAATATTATTTTTCTTATCTTCTAGATGCTCTCAAGTGGCACCCAATGCACTTCCAGAGGTAAATATGGCCCTTCAGTTGGCTGTTGAATTATTCTATTTTTAGCTAATTAATTTCATTTTTGTTCCTTCAGGGTTTTTTTATCCAGTCCTGTTTTCACAACTGAACGGCTAAAAAATTGAGTGAACAAAAAAATGAAATTAAATGGCTGATAAAGAATAATTTAATAGCCAACTGATGGCCCATATTTACCTGCAGAAGATGCCATCTGCGAGCATATAGTTTGCAAAATTTTCCTGGGAAAGACACCCGGACCACCCTCCCCACACCCCACCCACCCCACCACCATTTGGCTTGCCTTTCGCTTCCACCCAACTCCACAAATATTCTTTCCCGCCGGCTCTGGCAAGGCTTAATCCGGCGTTGACGCTACAGGCGGGGTTTGCAAATTTGATAACGTCATTCAATCTTAATTTTGCTATTTTTTGGAAAACTGAGCTAATGTTCATGAAATAACTTTTGTAAGTGATTTCTATCATAGTTTTCCTATGCAATTTCACTAAGTAGGTATGTAGCATTTAGGGGACCTTTAAATAAACACTGTGACTGAACATCTTGAAACCAATGTTTACTATAAGCTGTGGTTTCTTAAACCAACTAAAATTTCTAGTCAAATTAATATAAAAATGTTGACTATCATTTTATTTCTGCTTCATAATTAATGGTCAAATGATATTTTCTGAGTTGCGGCTCAAAACCTACACCACATTCTGTAATGAATGTGAGAAACTTAGCATTCAATAGTTTAAAATCAAAAAGGATCTACATCTGATGCCCATATATTTTGTTACATATGCATTATCATTGCCGACTCAACTCTCACTACGCCAGTGTCATTCTGGTTCACATCAACATGTCTAAAAATGTCATTTTATTTAAAGGCTTAATAGGCATAGCCAAGCAATTACATTTGTGGTGATTCAGTTCTTTAATTGATAACAAAACAAGGCACAAATGTATTTGCTGATGGGCTTTGAACTTGTACCAAGGATTAAAAATATAGTATTTAAATTCAGTATATGGATTATTATATTTTTACTGTGTTCATTCACGACACAAACCCACACTAATGAGGCAATTAAACAGTCGGTCGGTCGCAAAAGCTCGTTCCGGGCTATCATTTCAGGAGTGTTTCGTAGGCCTATACAGTAATTAAACTGATTGTCATACTATATATTCTCCTTTACTATAGGAACCGAATGCAATTAAAATTGTTAAAATCTGACCAGTCAAAGATGAGAAAAGAGCATAGCAACCGCCTTGACAACGAAACGTTTATAGCTGTTGAGTGTGATTTTCACATCACACCGGGAAGCGGCCAACAATGGACTTTTCCATTTTTAGCTATTCCCCGCCCATCTCTAGCTAAGCTCCACCCAGACCTCGCTCGTGTTGGGATCGATCTCTGAACTCCCTGACTATCAATTTCCAGAAAACTATACAGGTAAGCTATTGAATATTTTCGAACTAATTTGACTGGGCGCTGTTGCTGCCTATATTCGCTTTGGAAATGACATGGTGGTAGTAATGGTGATTGCCACAGGTAGGACTTCCCCACCCCTAGTGATCTTCTCGCGGTGTATGTAAGTGTAATACGGGCGAACTGAATCCGGCCATGGCCTTCTAGGCATATCCCCAGGGCTGTTCTATAGCACGTCTCATTAAACGAGAACAGCCCCCCCCCACCACGAGTCCGTTAAAACGCGCATCGTGCATGCGCGCCCAAACCAGATAACGGTCGCTGTAGCATGTAAAGTATGGAGCCGGTATATCTTTTATATGTATATAATTTGCCGTTTTGTCAAATCACAAATATGGCATCTTTTATGTTCATCAGTGGATGCAATCGATCCAGAATGCATCGAGTAACACATATCTTTATTCAGAAATAGAATCGGGCTTATAGTAATGGAGATATCCATCTTGGCGAGCTTCTCCATAGGGCATGCACTAGGTATTGTAGCCATTGAACGCGTAAACAACAACTACTTATGTTAGTTCCTTATCTTTCGAAAAATAAGGAACTATAAAATACTAGGAAATGGGAAATCATGTTGTTAGAAAACGTGATCAAGATCATATGAGTAGCAAGCAATCATATGTATTGAAAATAACTAACTTATTTTCCAGTGATTTATTTTAGTTATTTATTTTTCCCAAAAATAAAGGAACCGGGAACTAGTAAGTAACTTCACGCGCCTGAACTCTATATAATTACGCCATCCGCGCGGTCAGCGTAAGCATTGTGATTATTGCATTAGAGCATTGCACTCACTGTCTGTTCTCTGCCTGTATGCCCATCAGCACACCCGCCGACCCACCCGCGTATCTGCCTGCCTGCATGACAGCCCATTTGCTTGTTTGTTGGTTAGTTGGTTGGAACCAAAGAATTCAAGACGGTATAATAACCTAATTTGGTATACACGGTTCATGTTTGAGGTCAAAACGTCAACAAGGCGACATTCATTTATACAATTATCTGTTTATTTATCTATCACCCCCAATGGCGATGCGTTGTTGCTAAAACTCTTAAACTCGATACACACGGCGCAACAAGTTGTATACAACAAATTGGTTCCTACAGCACACACGAGCCAACAAGTTGCATACAACATGTGTGCAAAATCCAAAAAGCGGCATAAAATATTATATCTCCTCATATATCGCGATTGAAGTAGTACTCGTAAAGCCAACTAAATTATGACGTCATAATCAACTACGTGACGCGTGGGATGACGTCATAATTAATTATAGAATGAATGACTCGATTAATTATAAACTCTTAGGATAGGTTGTACACGGGCGAAGTGTGGGTGGAGCTTAGCAAGAGATGGGCGGGGCATAGTTAGAACTCAAAAGGTCCATTGATTGGTCGCATAAAATGTTGGATGAAAAAGTTGGATGAACGCTGGATGAAACCGATACACACGTACAACTCGGTACAACCTGTTGTATACAACTTGTTGGATGAAAAAGTTGGATGAAAATTGGATGAAAAAGTTGGATGAAAATAGAACACGGTTCTATTTTTTTCATCCAACTTTTTGTTGCATACAACATGTTGTAAGTGTGTACACACGGTACAACATGTTGCATACAACTTGTTTGATCGTGTGTTCACACTTAAAACGTGTTGTATACAACTTGTTGTGTCGTGTGTATCGAGCTTTACATGTTAGGTTTGCATAAAATTGTATGACAGGGATCGATCAATACATCAATCCATTTCTACCAATTAAAGGTACTGTGTCACACCAGGTAGTTATAAATGAAAAATAATAACAACCGTACAATATTCCAGGCGTATTTAGCGTATTTTTATGCAATCTAATGGACTATGAAATGACTTTCCATGTTGAGCGCCCTATCATTGAAATTGAATTGTGCATACAAACTATACAACGTGGATGAGTTTTATTTAAAATGTGTAGGTTGTGCCTCGTGAAATGGTGGAACAGCCATTCAATAAGAAGAAGGGCGTCCCCAGTCGCGAAGTACGTCACAACGCATAAACAAATCTCTCGTGACAGCGACGAGACGAGTTTGTGACTGTTGCGTTACATATTTTCCTTCTCCTACTCGCATGTTTAGCGTGTTCTCGTGTAGGCCCTATCAACTTCTTGGTGACAACTTGATATTGCATCATATGAAAATATGTGTGCGCTCTAATAAGAAAATTCAACAATATTTATGCGATTGGAAAATTAAAACGCTCTGTCAAGGGGCGCTCGCCCCAGTGCCAATTCGCCACTGCCGTTGTTATTGTGGTACAATTGTAATACGCAGGCGGCTTATTTTAAATTCCAGGTGATTTCAGCGATTTTGGCTGACACACCTACGCCAGTTCCATAACCATATTCTATACATTGGGCATAAGAAAATGTAGGATATAGGTAGTCTATTTACGTTTTGCGTGTAGGATATGTATACATGAGTCTTACAGCTTCATTCGTCGCTAAGTCAGTCGTCCACACAGTCAGTTTGTCGGTCGGTCAGTGGGTTGGTCAATCGGTGGGTGGGTGGGTGGGTGGGTGGGTGGGTGGGTGGGTGGGTGGGTGGATGGGTGGGTGGGTGGGTGGGTGGGTGGTTTTGTCTGTCAGCCTGTCTGTCCATCCATCACTCATACAGTCATCCGATCTGTTGCCCATGCAGTCTAGACTGTCAGTCTATATTCCTCATACAGTCATCCGATCTGTCACTCATACAGCCTGTCAGTCTGTCACTTACGCAGCCATCTGATCTGTCATTCGTTCAGTCATATGATCAGCCACTCATGCAATCATCTCATCTGTCACTCATGCGGTCATCCGATCTGCCACTCATGTAGTCCACCACTCATGCAGTCATCCAATTTGTCAGCTATGCAGTTGGTCACTCATATAGTTGGTAGATCTGTCACTCATGTGGTCAGTCAGTCTGCCACGCATGCAGTCAACCGATCTATCATGCATGCATTCGGTCGGTCGGTCTGATCTGTCACTCATGCAATCGGCCAATCAGCCTGTCCATCAGTCAGTCACTTATGCAGTCATCCGATCTGTCATTCATGCAGTCTGTTAGTCTGTCACTCATGCAATCACTCATCCGATCTGTCACTCATGCAGTCAGTCGACCATTCGTCATGTCCACCATTTAACCGATATGTCACTCATGCACTCCATCACTCATGCAGTCGGTCATCTGACCTGTCATTCATGCAATCAGTCAGTCATCTGCACCATCACTCATGCAGTCGGTCGGTCAGTTGTTGGTCGGTCAGTCTGTCGTTTGGTCGGTCTGGCCATCAGTCCATCACTCATGCAGTCATCAGATCTGTCACTCATGCAGTCTGTCAGTCCGTCACTCATGCAGTCGGTCATATGATCTTTCACTCATGCAGTCAGTTGCTCATCCGATCTATCAATCATACATTCAGTCGGTTGTCCGTCAGTCCATCATTCATACAGCTATCCGAGCTGCCACTCATGCAGTCTGTCAGTCCATCACTCATTCATTCAGTCGGTCATTCAGTCGGTCGGCCTGTCTGTCAGTCCGTCACTCAGGCAGTCATCCGCTCTGTCACTCTTGCATCCCATAAGTCCGACACTCATGCAGTCGGTCATCAGATCTCTCACTCATGCAGGCGATCGGTCATCCAATCTGTCACTCATGCAGTCAGTCAACCGTTTGGTATGTCCGTCATTTAACCGATCTGGCACTCATGCAGTCGGTCAGTCATCCGATCTGTCACTCATGCTGTTGGCCAGTCAGTCGATTGGCCGGTCATCACGTCTGTCAGTCCGTCATTCAACCAATATGTCACTCATGCTGTCATCACTCATGTAGTCAGTCATCTGATCTGTCACTCATACAGTCAGTCAGCCATCTGCTCTGTCACTCACACAGTCGGTTGGTCAGTCGTTTGGCCAGCCATTCAGTCGGTTGGCCGGCCTGGCAGCCTGTCCGTCACTCATGCAGGCTGCCAGTCCATCACTCATGCAGTCTGTCAGTCCATCACTCATACAGTCGGTCATCTGATCTGTCACTCATGCAGTCGGTCGGTCATCCGATCTGCCACTCATGCAGTTGTTTGGTTGGTAGCCCTGTTCATCATTCCGTCACTCATACAGCTATCCGAGCTGCCACTTATGCAGTCTGTTAGTCCGTCACTCATACTGTTGATCATCCGAGCTGCCAGTCATGCAGTCAGTCGTTCGGTCTGTCAACCTATCTGCCAGTCCATCACCCACGCAGTCACCCGATCTATCACTCATGCATCCAGTGAGTCCATCACTCATGCTGTCGGACGTCCGAGCTGTCACTCATGCAGTCAGTTTGTCATGCGGTCGGTCGGACATTGTAACAAAGTCACCCTCTCTTTCCCCTCCCATATCCATACCGCATCTATTTGTAATTTCAAGCTTCACGAAAAATCAGAATATGATTGCTTCTTCATAATGAAAGGCCCATAGCGAAAATACCACAACACTGGTAAGACACATTTATGAATGAACGTGGGTTGCGCTGCCCGTTATCGTAATTACGGCAATAGTTTGTAAACTAGTGTGAACGCGTTACGAAAACTGATAACGCAAGCCACCTTCACTTCTACCCTGTGCGCGTTTCCAGTATTGTTGGCCAGTTTACAGCTAATTTGCCTATTTTAGTCTAGCCTATTAATTTAGTCGTTAATAGTAGTTACTGATGATGCATTTAGCGAATAAAAATAGCGGATTGACACCAGTTACAAAAAATATGTCACGTGATAAGAGGGATTTCCATGCATGAATATTTCGTGGTAACGGTGGAATTACATCGTTTTATTGGCGGCATTGTGCAAAATATGAACTTCTCCTGACACAATGAGATAATGTATATATAGCCTAGAGACTGATTTGCAATAATAAAATACTGTGACATAGCAGCTTTAATTCATTACGCCATAATCCATCTATTACGTCACCTACTGCTGCCATAATCGATCGAAACGACGTATGTTATGACGTAAGTCTGACACTAGATGTAGTATTTGACGGAATCACGTGGATATAATGTTGGAATTATTTGTCTTAATTATTCTGTAGAATATTTTTAAACTAATTTGACTGGGAACTGTTGCTGCCTAAGCCAACAACAACTTCCAGTCAAATACGTTTTAACATATTCAACAGCTTACCTGTATGCTTATCTTGCAATTGGAATTTCTGGGACACCAGGTTAGTGTCAACTACCTTTGTTTACACTAGATCCAGACTCATATAAAGTGGGCGTGCCTTAGCTAACAAGTGGATTCATATATTGCTTTGTTTCACAAGCGTACAAAGAAGTTTAGTCCTTTTTAATGACTTAATAGGCTTTTA
The DNA here is from genome assembly GCA_034401795.1 of Chaetoderma sp. LZ-2023a. Lineage (NCBI taxonomy): Eukaryota > Metazoa > Mollusca > Caudofoveata > Chaetodermatida > Chaetodermatidae > Chaetoderma > Chaetoderma sp. LZ-2023a. The sequence continues at coordinate 165,928,595 of CM067369.1, read as the reverse complement.
GATTCTGACATTGAATTTTGGCATCTCACCCTCAACTGATCTTGACATATGTCTTATGACCGTTGCCCTATATTTGTACGAGTGTGCGTACGTACGTGCGTGAATGTGTGCGGTGTGCATGTATTTAGATAATAATTTGTTTGAAAGTTTTGAGGCGTGTGCCAGCATCAACTTTCACTCTAATTGCTATCGAAACAAGAGCAATCAGAAATTGCAGACCCTCGCGCGTAAGGCTTTGTGGCATTGTAATGGTTTTCGGATTTCCAGATTTTTTCGGATCACGCCCAAAGTTGTGGAATCCTAGTGACTGGAAATCCACTTGTACTGCAAGTTCTTTAATTTTGTTAAAATTTGAGCTAGGTGGGATCCTCAATATCGTAGAGGTAAGGTGATTAGGAATGTATCCATAGATAAATATATATTTATGGAAATAATTGGATCGTAATATAATTCTATCATTGTATATATATATATATATATATATATATATATATATATATATATATATATATATATATATATATATATATATATATATATATATATAAACATTTGGGTGAAAATGTATTATCCATCTAGAAGAAGTTAATGATATTGATATACATAAGGAAAAATATAAATCTAGTAGGCCTGCGATACAACACTGCTATCGGGGGATTAATTCTTACTACCTAACACACTCCACAGAGTTAGTGATTAAGATACAATTGCTTTATCCATGCCATACTAAATGCTACATTTCGGTCATTATGATTTTAATACTAGTATTGTCGGGCCATAAGCTGGAACACTATTTAGCAGATTGTGGCCCGGCAAGTACGACTACACATGTCACAATGGGGAGAATGTCACAATGGTGTAACAATTAAAACAATGTAACCACCTTAAATATTGGACATTCTTATTAAACACAGGTTGAAAATTATATCATCCAGGTAACTTTGTGGCCATGCAATTGATTTAATGAATTAATAAAAATTATTCCATTCTTACCATAGTTTAACGCGTTCATCATTATCTAAACGAAGTCAAGATAACGTAACTTATATGCGCATGCGCAGTAGCATATGGTGATAATTTCTAAAACAAATTTTGATTGGTTCCCTCATGATAAAGAACATCCAATCATGAGCGGCCTATTAAGCCTTAGCCAAAAAAGCAGTTCATGGTGATTTTCGACCTGGGAATTCGGGTTTAAAGCTAAGAGTGCAATAAGTCTATATTAAACAGTATTATCTAATGGTACTGTCGTGTCCAAAATAGTCGGGTCATCGACCCTATATTGCTAAAAAAGACCCTGCAACGCTTGAACGACCCAACAGTAAAGGTATTAAAACCCACACTGTCCCAACAATTGACGGGTTATGAAACTATATATATATATATATATATATATATATATATATATATATATATATATATATATATATATATCTATAGGCAACATATATAAAAGAAAATGTTGCCTATATAGGCCTATATATATATATATATATATATATATATATATATATATATATATATATATATATATATATATATATATATATATACATATCTTGATGTTCTGATTCTCAGAATTCAGGGATCAATCGATCCCAACATGGGTAAAGAGTGGGAGGAGTTTAGCTAGAAATGGGCATGGCATAGCTAAAAGTGAATTCATCCACTACCTATTATTTTAAGCTATGAACCTTTCCACTTTATCCATCCATCATAATCAACTACGCCAGGTGTAGAATGACATCATAATCAATGACGTCATTATGGCGTCATGAATGACGTAGATAATTTAAGACGGACTATGTGTTGTTGTACGAATTGTATGCATTTAACATTTAATAAATATTCTGCTGAATATTTTGAGACTAATCTGACAGGGCGCTGTTTTAGTTTTAAAATATTCAATACCTTACCTGTATAGTTTTCAGGAAATTGATAGTCAGTGCATTCGGGGGTCGATCGGTTCCAAACACGGCGAGTGTGGGTGGAGTTTAGCTAGAGATGGGAATGGTATTGCTAACAATGGAAAGGTAAATTCCAAGCTTTGATAGGCCTACATGACATGATCTGACTGATTTTCAGCAACGTTTCTTCATATTCATCCCATTTCTTCCATTTCTAGCTAAGCGCCGCCACCCATATTGGAATCGATCCAATACTGAATTCATAGAATCCCAATATCAATACACGTGAGCTATTGAATATTTTGAAACAAATTTGACTGGGTGCTGATACTGTGATGCGTATGGCAGCAAGAATGCCCAGTCAAATTTGTTTCAAAATATTCAACAAATGCATTTAGGTCATAGATAAGGTAATATGTTTCCAAAGCAAAAACAGACCATTTTTTAACACGATGTAAGAAATGAAAATGAATTTTGTGGACATAATGGACATTTCCAGTTTATCTATCCATTATATGACGTCATAACCAACTACGTGACGTGTAGGATAACGCCATCACCAATTACAGCATCACTCGATTTAATCCGTCTTAAACACATAATAGTCCGACACGTTGTACGAATTTTGTCTTTATTATTTAATAAACATTCTGTCGAATATTTTGAAACTAATTTGACTGGACGCTGTTTCTGCAGCAACAATACCCTGTCAAATTAGTTTCAAATTATTCTACAGCTGTCCTGTATAGTTTTCTGGAAATTGATATTCAGGCAGTTCAGGGATATATCGATCTCAACACGAGCGATGTGTGGGTGGAGCTTAAAATAGAGATGGACGTGGCATAGCCAAAACTGGAAAGGTACATTGTATTCGAGGTCATTGCTGCATGTCTTCCTATCCAATTATGAGCAAAACATTTAACAGTTTGTTCTATATTGTTTTGGAAACCTTTTAAGTTATTTCTGAGATGCATTGTACCCTATGACGTTCGTAGCAGGCCATCATCTACCAATCAGAAAATGCAATAAAATCACTAACACAACTGATACACGTATTTCAAGACAAACCTATCTATACGGAGCACTTTTAGCGCCACACAAATGTTACCACTAGCCTAAGGTTACCCGCCTTACTGTGAAATCTTCTTAACGTTGTCTGATTGGGGTGTCGCCGCCGCCGCCGACGACGACGACGGCGACGATGATGACAATAATAATAATAATAATAATAATAATAATAATAATAATAATAATAATAATAATAATAATAATAATAATAATCAGGAACTACTGTATGTGTATAAATTGTATATTGTACCAAAATTGTAAAGATAATAATTGCAAAAACCATACTTGCCTACATACTCCATTATGTAAATCCACCATACATCATCGTAAAATGGCAGGCTGTGTAAATAGGAAATAATGCCTTAATTTAATCAATATATTTCATATCATCCTAAGTATAATTACCCATGAAATAGAGGAATCCAGTCATAAATCAATCATATGACGTTATGACCAACTACGTCACGTGTAGGCTGGCCTCCTAATCAATTACGTCATGAATGGCGTAAGTAAGTTCGTCATAAACGCTTAATAGTCCGTCAAGTTGTACGAATTGTATGTTTTTACTATTTAAGAAACATGCTGTTGAATACTTTGTAAGTAATTTAATTGCCGTAGGCACCTGAATAGTTTTGTGGAAATTGATATTCTGGAAGTTCAGATTTCAATCGATCCCAATACAGACAAACCATGGGTGGAACTTAGCTAGAGATAGGAGGGGCAGAGCTAAAACTGGATTCATCCATTGGTCGTGTGTTAATATAAAAATATTGATGGCACAGCCTCACAATAGGCTAGCAGATCACGGAGCGACAATAATAACATTGTTTCGTTATCTGTTCAATATATTTTCTGTAATTGTTGTTTTGCATATATGTTAAATAAAATACGACAAACTGTGACTGAGTACGTTAAGCCTTGCTCATTGGTCATGCTTTTCGTCCTCTACTACTACTACTACTACTACTACCACTACTACTACTACTACTACTACTACTACTACTACTACTACTACTACTACTACTACTACTACTACCACCACCACTACTACTACTACTACTACTGTTGCTGTTGCTGTTACTGCTGCTGATGCTACTGATGCTGCTGCGACTGCTGCTGCTACTGCTACTGCTACTGCTACTGCTACTGCTACTGTTACTTCTACTGCTACTGCTACTGCTACCACTACCGCTACCGCTACCGCTGCTACCGCTGCTACCGCTGCTACCGCTGCTACCGCTGCTACTGCTGCTACCGCTGCTACCGCTGCTACTGCTGCTACCGCTGCTACTGCTGCTACCGCTGCTACCGCGGCTACCGCTACTGCTACTGCTGCTGCTACTGCTACTGTTATTACTGCTACTGCTACTTCTGCTAGCACTAACACTAACACTAACACTAACACTACTACTAACGCTATCACTATCACTATCACTACCACTACCACTACCACTACCATTACCACTAACACTAACACTAACACTAACACGACCACTACCACCACCACCACTACTACTACTACTACTACTACTACTACTACTACTACTACTACTACTACTACTACTACTACTACTACTACTACTACTACTACTACTACTACTACCACTACCACCACCACCACTACTACTACTACTACTACTACTACTACTACTACTACTACTACTTCTACTACTACTACTACTACTACTACTACTACTACTACTACTACTACTACTACTTCTACTACTAACTACTGCCGCTGCTGCTGCTGCTGCCACCAGGAATGGTATTACTTTTATATTAAATCTATAAATCTACCAGCAATATATAATATTTATTATAAGTGTCACTACCCTCATATTCTTTATGTAAACCCTGAGAGAATAAAATGTGAACTTGAATCTGAACCTGTTGTTGCAAGCGGTAATGTGAGCAATTGTTGACGCGCAGTAAGCCGACACATTCAAAATAAGCAACAACTGCGCTGCTTGGTTGTCTTGTAATCGACAATCTCCAATTTATCCATTCGTCATATGACGTCATAATCAACTACGTGGTGTGTACGATGACGTCATAATCAATGGCATCATGAATGACGTAGATAAGTACGTAACGAACGCATAATTGGTGACGGACTAAGCGTTGTTGTAAGAATTGTATGGCTTTACTATTTAATAAAAGATGATGTCGAATATTTTAAAACTAATTTGAGTCTAACAGTCAAATTAATTTTAAATTATTCAGCAGCTTACCACTATAGTTTTCTGGAAATTGATGGTCAGTGAGTTCAGGGATCCATGGACCCAAACGTGGTCAAAGCGTGCGAAGCTTAGCTAGGGACGGTCGGGGCATAGCTAAAACTGGAAAGGTCAATTGAAATCAGGTATTTCATGCTTGAAATGTTGAAAAATATTTCGCATTATGTTGATGATTAATATATTTTCCTTTGGGAAAAGATATTGGAAAAAGCGAGCATAGTGAGGACGTTTTTGCGAATAACGTATTTATGAATTTTTTCTTTCTGCGCGGTTTTTTTTTGTGCAAAATATTATCTAACACTGTAAATGTCAATAAATATTGAAAATAAGTATCTCTATAAACACATCTCCCCTCCACCATTCTCTCTCTCTCTCTCTCTCTCTCTCTCTCTCTCTTTCTCTCTCTCATTTCCACCCCTTCCTCTCTCGACTCCCATCACCCGCCCGCTCCCGCATTCCCTGCCGGCCAACCTCCGTCCTACCCCTCTCCACCCCCACCCCACACACCCCTCGAGATTGAGATAGAGAGAAAGTACGTTGCATTGTACATCTCATGGGGATCTGGCGAAGATATTGATTTCCACGTCGACATGACATTGCCATACTGGCAACAGAAAATCGCAGAAACGTTATCATGACAGTAATTGTGTCGAGTTATGCGAAGTCATCAAACTTTAATACACGATGCAAGTAATGCGTTACTTCCAGATCAACAATGCATCCTCCAGGAATATTAAGGCACCATACGGATGTAACACCTCCCTGGGTATTATCCATCTAACATGTATCATGCATGGAGAAGTTAGAAGGCCCGCTGAAAATCAGCCGGAAAACCTCCGCATCTATAGAGAGAGAGTTGGTTCTGAATTAAAGCTTGAGTGACGCCACTAACGCTGAGTGACAAGCCAGTACATCGCTTTGTCCTATCTTACTCCCATATGTTTCAAGACATCACAAGCATTGTGTTCCTTAGGGCTTTCTTGACGGATTCCGCCGATATCGGGCTCTCCTGTTATCTTCAGGAATGTCCATTTGCAGACAAAGAGAATATTAATTTTGAAATTTTACCACTGGCATGACTGGCTCGATAACCGAGCTAGTCATTCCAGTGGCAAATTTTAAAATAATAATCATCTCTTTGCCGTCAACAGAACATTCAATTACCAAATATTTTAATGTTCTTGACCAAATTTAGCCTTACAGCGTATGGGAAGTGTAGGCCTACACCGTTTCGTAACAAATACATATGCACTAATACTAATCTAATGTATGGCAACGATCATTGTGCCCTTTTGGGTGATTCTATTTCATGTCGTAGTTGACCCTAATTAAAACATGATTACTTATATGGTAGAAACAGCTCTCAATTAAATTAATTTTAAAATATTCAACAAAATCCTTATTAAATTGTAAATTCTATAAAAAGGCAATTGGTACACTTTAGCGACGGACAATTCGATTTTCGTTAAAGGGATACAACATTTTCTTGTGGCGTCAGCTAACACGGGACGAATGTTATTGAGATACAGCTACTTGAGTGACAGATCGGATCCCTCTATTGTCGACCAGCTGACCAATGCGTCTTTGACCTTCTAATTGCCCGACTTTATATCCCCAGATATGTACTCGACAATTCTGCACGTCTCGAGAGAGGTCTTCGTACATAGATTTATGCGCAGTACACATATACACACTGGGCAGAAGAGATCTGTTCCAAGCCATACATGCATACGCATATATTAAACAGTTGATGCAACTCTTCCACTATGAGATAGCATAGTCATTGCACACACTGGCCTTATATTCCATTAACATGGATATCACGACATATGCTAATAACATATGATTTGATTTGTCAGCAACCTATTTGTTGTCCCGTCCGATTTGTTACTGATTCTAACCATTTGACATCTGAAGTCACAGAAAGTCATTGTATGACAATAATGCAGTTGAGTTGGTGAATATTTGGAATCTAGCTTGCTTCTGCCATCGGAAGAAACAGATCCAACTCAAAATTCTTTTCAGAATATTCACCATAGTATTTCTTAAGCTGAAAATCGTTTTCTTATCTGAGAGTTTCGTGATGAAAGTGTTAAAAATAAAGCAGAGGTCATTGCATAACACAGATATTTAAGTAAGTGACTGGCAAATTCAGAATTCATATTGCGGCTAACATTCGACTAGACCGTATCATAGTCGTGCACATATTTAACAAGCTCTACCCTGCATCAACAACATGGAGTAAGTATACACACACAGTAACTACCACTACTATGTCTCTACCACCACCACCACCACCACCACCAACAACAACAACAACAACGCCAAAAACGCCAACAACGTCAAAAACGCCAACGCCAACACCACCGCTCCACCGCCACCGCCATTGTCGCTGCCACCACTACCGTGACCATCACCACGAGCGAAGGCAGCAGCAGCAACAGCAGCAGCAGCAGCAGCAGCAGCACCACCACCACCACCACCATCACCACTACCACCACCACCACCACCACCACCACCACCACTACCACCACCACCACCACCACAACCACAACCACAACCACCACCACCGCCGCCACCACCACCACCACCACCACCACCACCACCACCACCACCCCTCCATCGCTCATCAGCCCCTGTACTGGGTCCCTCTCTACCATGTTCGGTGCTGCTGGTCGTGTCAACCAACAGAGCCGAACATAGTACAAAGGAACCCAGAGTTTTTTCAAAACTATTCGCAATTATAGTATTTTCGACTATCTATGATAACAATGTTTTGCTACTATGATTGAAACGTTCAAAAATATCATTCCAAAAACACAGCAAATATCCCTGTCTCTATATGTAGTCAGAACATGTATCCACTCAGGCCCACGGGCTCTACTCTATCCTTCAACTTTGTCTTCAACTAGCCGCGAGCTCTGACCGCGTAAATACGTTCACAGAGAGACTAATTTCTAACTATGCCCGCCCATTTCTAAGTAAGGTCCTTCCACTTTTATCATTTTATATACTTTAACTCATCAAATTAGTTTCAAAATAGTCAACAGAATGTTTTTTAAATTGTAAATTGATCATTTGACTGACCTTTCGAGCTTCATGACGGAGTTATAATACGCCATTTGAGTAACAGATCGGATCCCTCCATAATTATAAGCATGACAAGCCTGAATTTCTTTGGACATTGAGACAATAGTATTCTTTTCCTACAACCTATCATTAGGCGTGTTGTACTTTGCTTTTAATTTGATGATGTAAGCAAAACGTGTATCTGGTACAAAGGTAGGTTGGTACCAATCGTGGTGGTCAGGGTCGGGTAGTCTAAATACCAGTGATACATTTGGGTGGCGCCGTTTACAATGTCAGCCAGTGTGCTTTCATCATAGTATATCATACATAGTCTGGCTTAAAAAGATGGCATAAGATTGAAATAAGGAACTTTATGATATTGACTTAACCACTCTTATGTCAACAGCGCCTCAAAACGCTCAGGATGCAACTCATATCACCTAACCGTTTAATTGCCAAGATTTTTCAATAAAATTATAATGCTTACAGCTCAAGGGGAGAGACTATTTTTGTAAATTTACCACTGAAAATTAGAAAAATCATTTTCCGCCCTCAAGACAACTACAGAGAACGTGTTTGAGCAGGTTGACCGCCAAAGGGGAAACTGTTAAGAAAATTCGTGTTTTGATTAGCCAGGGTTCATTTTCAGGCCAATAAAATAGTACTTTTGAAAATGTACCACTGGAATGACTGGCTCGGTTACCGAGCCAGTCATTCCAGTGGTAAATTTTCAAAAATACTATTCACTGGCTTGCAACTGGACATTCTTTGGACCATTGCAGTGTGAGTTTCTTGCCGGATTGGCCATTAAAAGTTACGATGACATAAGTACGGCACCAGGTGGCGCTGTTCACAATGTCAACCAGTGTGCTTTCATCATCGCATATCATACATAGTCTAACTTTAAAGGATGGCATAGGATTGGAATAATGAACTTTATTATATTGACTTAAAAGAACATATTTCTTTCTGGTTACAAATATCAATGCCGGCAGGTTAAATTGGAGGATCTTGGCTATGTGTAGTGTTTCCATATAATCAAAATATCAATAGTCCATATACGTCTTTTCTAGCAAATTTGAACAATGAAATTCATTACATATAATAAGCATATTAAATAGAAAACAAACAGCTGGCAATATAGCCACGCAGAATATGTTCTAATAGGTTAGTTCCTGCCTTTCTGGGTAATTTAATAAAATTTAAATTCTGGTTAGTAAAATTAAAAGATAACATATTGACACACATAAACATTTCGCAAGCCATGTGCTTTCCAGCTTAAACAATTTTTCTTGGTCTGAGGCCAGGAAACCTGGCAACTCCTGATAAGGAAAAGCCGATATGCATTATGCAGAGCACAGATGAGAATCCCTATACACACCTTATAACATCTAGGGATATTGCCTCGTGGAACGCATTGCTTAACGTTTTAAGCCTCGAATTTGTTCCAGAAAATGTCAATTTTCTCATAGAAAATCTCCATTTGCAGACAAAGAGAAGACTATTTTTCACAATTTCCCGCTGAAATGACTGGAAAATTAAAATAATAATAGTCTTCTCTCTGTCCGCAAATGGACATTTCTCAAGACAACTGCTGAAACCGTGTTTGGCTGATGTGAGTGTTAAATGGTTAACACCTCATTTGTGAAACTGGCCAATAATTCAATGTAGTGATGTTGAGAAAAGGCCATTTGCAGGTCAAGATAAGACGATTTTCTTTTACCACTCAATTGACCGGCTCGGTCACAGAGCCAGTCAATCCAGGGGAAAATTTTCAAAAAGATAGTCTTCTTGTGGTCTACAAATGAACAGTGGCTAGCTGAAATTTAAATTTTCTTGACCATTAATGGCCAGGCCCGCCAAAAATGGCATGTGCACGTGGTAGTCTTGATGAATGTCCATTTGCCGGGCAAAAGAATCATTTTTCTTTGGTAAATTTATGTGCAAAATTTTTTATTTTCTTTGGAAAATGTTGCCCGTTAAATGGTTAATTCATGTGTAGTTTTTGAACGCTTTGCTGCGTTATTGGCAGTAAAAAGGTTAATGTCGCGCAGAGGCCGAAGCAAGTGGAACAGCGGCCAGGGAAGGCGTTAGCTGTATTGCAAAATACGTATTCAGATTTAAAAATAAATCCAAATTAGAGTGTCGGAAAAACCGGTAAACGCGTATGACAATCAGCAGCCAAGACTCTTTTTGCTATCATCGCTTTCGCTCTCCGACTTTGAAACTGCATTTGAATTAAAGGCTTAGCCTACTTATTGGTCATATTTCTTCTAAAAGTCTCTTACAGGCTTTACCTGGCTTGAATATTCATTCCCCGTGGTCTAGCGTATGCTGTGCTGTGAGCGATGGAGGATGAGTACTGCTAACATCACATTGCTTTGGCATGTACATTAAAGACTTTGACTTGCAATGCACCGCTAGTCCAGGCATTCAGCCGATTGGACCAGGCGTATCCTACACAGTAATAGAACAAAATGAAACGGCTCTAGCACTGATGAAGCTTAGCTTCATTCCGGAAGGTATTCAGTCTCATGTGCTTACCTTTTTAGCATGATAATATTGACAGGCTCGAGGAGCTATTAACAGACATTTCGCAGGATTACTGTGCAGCTAGTAGTCTTTGAACAACAATATTACAAGTAAATGGCATCTGTAATGGGAAAAACTTATCAGCAACGTATTCATACAGACGAATGCATTCTGTCAATTTACAATGCTGGTCAAAGAAGGGGACGAAACTCCGTACATTAGCAAGAGGAAGTAACAATAGCAGTGAACCATAACTCCTAGCCTTGATTTCTGACAAGGCAAATAGACATTGATAATCAAGAAGTGATGAGCTGGACTCGCTTTAATATAATGGTTAAAATGATAACATGTGATGCAAGATAGGATTGAAAATAAATCTATCGACTATTAATGAGCTACCGAACATGGCAATAGGGAAATGATGATATTTTAGAATGATATCAATAATCTGTGACCACCCCGCTCTAGCACTCGCAAGTCACATTGCGGCTCCAGCACGAAGCACTAACTCCTCTCCTAGCGCACAACTTCCATACAATGTACATATTAATTTACAATAAAATCTGTCCAGCTTGCGAATGAATTAAATATTTAAGCATAGGCAAGATAGCTAGAACTCAGGGAGCGTCGGTTTCGTCTCACATAAATCGCATGTACGCATCTCCGGATTGCGACTCTGTCAGTACATTTGCCGGCCGACGGAAGCTAAGTGCATAGCACATGCTAATGTATGAGCGTGGCATTCGGGAGATCTTTGACGTCTTGTGTAAGATTGGACAGCACCACCATTATTGCTGGCAAAGCTCGATATCAAATATATGTATCGAGGTCGCGGATTACTAATATAACTGAATTGCTGTCTGAACTTTTCTGCAGTAAGAGAGGCCATAATGGATTTCTTCATTTGCTGATGCACATGTTAAGAGCCAACTGCAAGGCAGTCATATGGTAAAGAAGTTTGCAGACATCTCCTAAAGTACCATCGTCACACGATAGAATTGAGAAAATTGAGTGTGTCGGTGTGATGGATGAGTAAGTCATGCAAACACTCTCGGTGTGCATGCGTGCTAATGGTGAAATCCAGTTTTAAATATGTCCCGCCAATCTTTAGCTAAGCTCCACCCACAATTCGTCCGTGTTTAGATCGATCGATCCCTGAACTCCATGACTATCAATTTCCAGAAAACTATACACATGTAAGCTGTTGAATATTTTGAAACTAATTTGACTGGGTGCTGTTGCTGCCTATGGCAGCAACAGCGCCCAGTCAAATTAGTTTCAAAATATTCAACAGCATGGTTATTAAATAGTAAAGACATACAATTCGTACAACACGGCATAGTCGTTCATCAATTAAGCATTCGTGACAAACTTGGGATATTTCTGTTCGTGACGTAATTGATTATGACGCCATTCTACACGTCCCATAGTTGAGCATAGCGTCATATGATTGATGGATAAACTGAAGTTCTACATTGGCTTAAAATGCTCAAAACGACTACGTAAACTTAAAGTGTGATAACCAGCCGAATAATGGGTCAGGAGCGGTGTGTGAGGAACATTGCTTAAATGAACTGGAATTCGATTAAAAATGCATTATTTAACATCATATGGCTTTCAAATAGCGCACTCTTGGAAAATACGAGAAAATCTGATGTTACATGAATAATTCCTATCGACAATCCGTCGCTATGCTGACGAAGGGGCGAATATCGAAAATCACAGTTTTGAGAAAATCGCGTTCAGGTTTTTCTGTATTTACCATCACAAATAATGCTACTCTTAAAGACATGTATTACTCAAAGCGACATATCAATAGAAAGCGCTTTGTCCCCTCTACGGACTACATATTACCATTATGTGTTTACCTAATTAATAAGGCAGTAATTAACTAAAATACATATTCGCCTCTTCGTGAAACGTTTTTTTATGCTGGTGAGATTGGCATATTCGCCCAATATTCGCCTGTTCGTTATGTACAATTCGTTGCATTTACTACATTTTCGCCTCTTCAATTTCTCATTCCAACAGTACTTAGCGATATTAATACTTCATGTTCGCCTGTTCGTGAAACACATGTTGACGTGTCAAGGCAATATTCGCCCGCACCACCAGTGATGTGTCGCTTAACCAGCGTGTTTGCTATTACACAGCGTACTGCAATGTTTAGTCAATTTCACCAGTAAACGACAGGCGGTGTTAACTCTAAATTTACAAAATGTAATATTCTCCCCTTCGTCAGCACAGCGACGAATCGTTAAAACCAATATGTAGAAACTAGTTCCAGTAGCAATGTATGTTAATGCACTGATAATGATAAAATCAAATACGTTTAAAAATTGAAATAATGACATACATAATTAATGATACATTTGTTGCTAAAATATTCAGATATCTTTGAAATCCTATTAAATAATAAAAACCAGATTGAAGCAATTGAGGTAGCCTATATGCAAACAAGGATATAAGCAAAATTATTGTGACTATTTTAAAAATCTGGTATGCAGCATTAAATGGAACTCGCAAAACTTAAGCTACTGAATTTAGACCGCTGTCATCCAGAAAACAATGCGGTAATTATGGGACATTAACATAATACCAATTATCCTTGACCACCCAGACGAGTACCCGCGAGCGAAATGTCGGCTCCTCCATAAACGACAATCAGAATGCCAGCATTGTCCATGAAACTTGTCAACTGACATCTGGCTTTTTTAGGTGCTTAACTAAGTAAGTATCTTATTTTGCCAACTATTCATGTTCTTCTACAATGAACCTTTCCATTTTTATCTATGCCCCGCCCATCACTAGCTAAGCTCAACCTACAACTTTCCGTGTTGGGATTGATCGATCCCCGAATGCCTTAACTATCAATTTCTTGAAAACTATACAGGGAAGCTGTTGAATATTTTGTAACTAGTTTGCCTGGGTGCTGTTGCTGCCTATGGCAGCAACAGCGCCCAGTCAAATTAGTTTCAAAATATTCAACGGAATATTTATTAAATAGTAAAGGCATACAATTTGTACAACGACGCATAGACCGTCTTCAAATATGCGTTCATGACGTCATTCATTACGATGTCATTCTACATATCACGTAGTTGATTATGACGTCATATGATGGGTGGATACTCTGGAAAGGTGAATTGCATTGTCTGTGGGTAAAAACAAAAATTTAGATTTTATGTTGGACGACACAAACTTACGCGCCATCGTAGGCCTAGTCATAAATATGGGAACGGTTATATATAGATCCACCATCATGGCAAGTTAAACCACGGCGACATCGTATAAAAAATAACCAATAATGAGAACCGTCATTTATGTGGAAGATTACTGAAGAATTCCGTTTTAATCACAAATAAATGGGAATGAAGCATTCCAGTTTTTCAGTCAATCATACGACGTCATAATCAACTGAGTGACGTGTATGATGTCGTCATGATCAATTACGCCATAAATGACATAGTCAAGTTTGTCACGAACACCTAATTGATGACTGACTAAGCGTTGTTGTACGAATTGTATGTCTTGACTATTCAATAAACATGCTGTTGAATAATTTGAAAATAATTTGACTGGGCGGTGTTGCTGCCATAGGCGGTCAAATTAGTTTCACGATATGCAATAACTTACCTGTATAGTTTTCTGGAAATTGATAGTTCAGGGACAGATCGATCCCAACATAAGGCGAAGTGTGGTGGAGATTGGCAAAGATGGGCGGGGCATAACTAAAACTGATACCTTCATTAGAATGACATTTCTCTTTCCTTTTCATTCCTTATCATAATTACAGTTCACTCAGCGGGTTTCATTGATCTTAGCAACATTTCATTGCACCCTATTTGAAAATATGCCGTCCACTGACCAACACGGCTTTGAGGATAGCCAAAACGTCTTAACAGACAATGGCGATGGCGATGCAACAGATCTTAAGCCACACGGACAGAACATTCAGTTAATTAAGAAAAGCAACGGAGATCTCGTAAACGGAACAGACAGAAACAATAAACACGACGTGGATATAGAATATACCGAGAGCTGTTCAAGAAATACAGGTACACATTATAGCTATATTATCGTGTATTAGGTTATCCGTGTCGTACTTTAGCAGGCTGCCTGTTGAGCTTTGGCAGACTACATTTTTCTGTAACCGTGGATATATTGCATATCTTGAAAACAATTTGACTGAAAGTTGTTTGTGGCTAAGCCACCAACAACTTTCATTCAAATTGTTTTCAAAATAGGCAACATATCCAGAGTTATTCGCCATTTAAATTATTGTCTGGACGCATACGGCAGTCATACAGCGAACCATCATTGTAAGTGATTGTAGACGAATTGGGCATCATGACTCTGTCTCTCAATAATCATGTACAGTAATGTATTTCTGCTTTTGTCGTATGCACCTCGCCATACGAAAAACACAACCGTACTCGACAAATATTGTCGGCGATCCTCGTTCAGGAATGGATATACACAGCGTATTGAATATTCTTGCGCGAGTGATAATAGTACATAGGCCAAAGATAAACATCTCGCGATTCCCGGCGAATACACGACACGTCAATGGATGAATCCGATCTGACACTTAAGTATCTAACGTCATCATCAGTTATGTCACATTTAGGCTGGCGTCATACTCATACTTGACAGAGAATATTCCGTCATGAAGCTGGATGGCATAGTTGGTCAATCGTACGAATTGTATGTCTATGATAGATTTACTATTTAATAAACATGTGTTGAATATTTTGAAACTAATTATCATAGGCAGCAATAGCATCCAGTCAAATCTGACGGGGTGTTGTTGCTGCCTATATACACCTGTTGGACTATTCTATCATCATGACGGCGTAGTTCTGTCTATTAAGATTGTGACGTCAGCCTATACATATGACGTAATCGATTATGACGTCATTCACTTGATTTAGAGATCCGATTCATCCAGATGTGCACAAACTTGGTATGATTCTATAATGTAAATGCCGAAATAGAGGTATCCATTTCTAACAAAGCCCCGCCCATTTCTACCTAAGCTCCGCCCACTTTACACGCATGTTTGAATCGATTTTAATAGTTTTGATCATGATAATCATGCTCGTAAGCTGTTTACTATTTTGAAACTAATGTGACTGGGTGCTGTTGTTGCCCATGATAACAACATCTCCCAGTCAAATTAGTTTTTAGAAAATCAACGAAATTGTAAATTCACCAGAGACATGCAATGGACCTTTCGAGTTTTAGCTATGCCCCGTCCATCTCTAGATAAGTTACGCCTACATTTCGCCTGTGTTGGGATCCCTGAACTCCATGCCTATAAATTTCCAGAAAACTATACAGGTAAGCTGTTGAATATTTTGAAACTAATTTGACTGGATGTTGTTGCTGCCTATGTCAGCAACAGCGGCAAGTCAAATTAGTTTCAGAATATTCGACAGAATGTTTATAAAATAGTAAAGGCATACAATTCGTATAACGTGTCGGACTATTAAGCGTTTAATACGGACTAAATCTAGACATGCATGCTTTAATTGATTATGACGCCATCCTACGAGTCCTGTAGTTGATTGTGACGTCATATGATGGATGGATAAACTAGAAAGGTCCATTCAGACTGTTACTGTCGGACCTGTGTCGATTTCGTGTCGGATTTACTTCATTTGAGTGTGGCGTCAGCGAAGCCCGTGGCGGTATTCTGATGATGTGGTGGTAGATCTAATGCATCTATCCCGTATGTTGTTTCGAATAATGTCTTTCATATGTATTTATTCCATTTACAGCGATTCACCCACCTCGATCGACATTTTTATCGAGGATATTTCCATCAGGCTTCAAGCAGGAAAACAAGAAACTCATACAACTATCCTGGCCAATAGTAAGTATCGCATGCACTTAGAAAGGTCTACAATCACAAAAAAAGATATCGCGATTGTTGTCGTCGTCGTAGGCAGTAATGGCTTCCAGTCATATTAATCGCAAGATATTCAACCACTTTCCCGTCATAGAGATACAGCGAATTTATTGGTCAACGTGTTAAGATAAAAAGTCGTGTATTCATATCCGATACGTGGACGAAATTCGTGATGTAGGTAATATTCTCATTAGTTCACTCAGCTGTGAACATCGTTTCTTTTTCACAAATGGGGCAAGTCCTGATGGTAATGTTTGCATCCAAGCAATAAATATTTAACCCTTTTAATGACCAAATTCGGTCAAGAAAATCTAAATATTTCCATATTGAATGTCCATTTTCAGGCCAAGAGAAGACTATTTTAGAAGATTTACCACCGGAGTGGCTGTCTATGTTACCGAGCTAGTCATTGGTGTGATAAAATTTCAAAAATAGTTTTTTTCTTGACCTGCAAATAGACAATTCTCAAGATCAATAGCGGGATCCATTTCTTGCTATGCTGCGCCCATGTCTACCTAAGCGCCGCCCACTTTTGTTACGCATATTAGAATGGATTTGAAACTTTGAAAATAGAATTCTCAAAATCTAAGTTTCAAGATAGCTATACCCGGTAACTTGTCGATTATTTTGAAACTATTTTAAATGGAACACTTGCCGCCTTTTCTACTAGTATATTGTGAACGTGTTAAAGTAGGCCTAGTCTAAGTTCTGTCTCAGGCGCGCAAAATCTATTTCTGAGGGGTCTTCTGACCATGTACCATCAAATTTGTCAGTCAAGCACCGCAGATCGACCAAGTGTTACACCACATTTCCCCAAGTGTTAATTGAGGAGAATTTTTGTATGGATTCAGAATGACCATATGAATATATGAATATATTATCAATAAATTGTGTTATTTTAAACCAAAAGGTTCGCCTATTTTCTTGCCGATTTCTAATGGCCTATGACATTATAAACGGTACTGCCCGTGACATTAAAAAGAGGTGTTCCTATTTGCTCGGATTGTTTGCTGAAGTGCAATGCTATCTAATGAATAACTATACGTTCCTTTCCAGGTTGTGTCGATGATGTTAGACCAGTTGCACGCCCCTGTATGTGTAGCATTTATCGGTCATTTGGGAAAAATTCATCTTGATGCAGTCAGTCTAGCCAATTCAGTAAGTGGACGATTATAATTGATATAACACAGCCAACAAGTTCCTGTGGCTAATCGTCATGACATGTCGAGTGGGTCTGTGGGATTTCATTGGCAATGGACATATCTAGTTTATCGACCAATCATATGATGTCATAATCGACTACGCAACGTGTGGGATGACGTCATAATCAATGACGCCATGTATGATGTAGATAAGTTCGTCAAGAAGTCTTAATTGATGACCAACTAAACATTGTTGTAAGAATTGTCTTTACTATTTAATAAAGATGCTGTTGAATATCTTCCAGCGGCAACAGCACTCAATCAAATTAGTTTCAAAATATTCAACAGGTTACCTGTATAGTTTTCTGGAAATTGATAGTCAGGCAGTTCAGAGATCGATCGATCCCAACACGGGCGAGACGTGGGTGGAGCTTAGCTTGGAATTTTATTTAATAATTAATCTGATGAGTATTTTGAAACTAATTTGACTGGTGATGGTGGCTGTTGCTGCCTATGGCAGCAACAGGTTCATGTAAAATTAGGTTCAAAAGATTCAACAGTTTTCATGTACGATTGTCTTGAACCTAGGACTCCGTGAATTCAGGAATCAAAGGGTTAATGCATGGGATTTTGTGTGAAAATGGTAATAACGTGTGGATGACTGGCCATGACCGCGCGTGTGTGCGTACGTGCATGCATGCATGCGCACGCGCATGTTTTTGCTGATGCTATTTGCTTATATATATAGGCTTTTTGCTTGATATTAATATTTTTGATATCACTATATCGGTCCACTGGGACCTATTATATATAGTAATCGATTATTAATTATTCCAAACTGACGAAAACATAGGTACCGTTACTCAATCACATCTGTTGCTGTACTTTGACTATTCACTTGAATTACATCACCTGTTTTGTTTATTTCATACTACAAGATTACCATAGTGACCGTTAGTATTTTGTTAATAGTTACATATTCCAGACAGCGGCATTGATCACACGTTGACCTGTTTGTTTCATTGTTGGACCACGTGTTGGATTGATTTGAGAGATGCGGTGAACACAATTAAACGCTTAAAGATGTACTACGCCAGGCCAGTTGCAATGAAGATGAGCTACGACGAGTGAAACTACTATAGCTGTAGCCACCAAGCTGAGAGTACTAGTCAAGTCAGTGAAGTCTGCAGAGTTTAATATATCACTCGGCTCGCCACGTTCTATCCCCTGTACTTTTGACATGTTACCGTGCTGCTGCGTTGAGGTCCCTGTCGGAAAATCCACAAGACCACCCAAACCGCCTCCACCGTGTCCATACTGGGTATGCCAGAGATGGAAGATTCCGACGACGTGGCCTTCATAGATGAAGAAAAGAACCCCCTTGCCGAACCTCTCCCAATAGCTGAAAGCAAACTAAAACTTGAGAATTACTTTATGATGGAATCCAAAACAGAGTTCACCCACATATACCTATCTACAAAGCGTGAAACCAAAAGAAAATGACGACCCACTTCGTGGCTGTGAAAAATGGAGAAAAAGTAAAATCCTGGGCTCACCGCTTTGTAGTACTGCTGACATGGATGCACGCTGCGTCATGGGAACATAGCTTTCCCGTCCTTCTGGAAGCTATGGATTCGTAGATCAAACATGCCCTTGACAAAAGTGCAACGTTTATACAATGCAACCTGGGTATCCTTGATGAGGTATAACTGTACAAGGCAGCTCTAGGCAAGCGTGATGCCTGCCACCGCAAACACCTACGCACCATCACTGGACACCGATAGCCAGACAGCATAATTTCCAACTATGGACTATACAAGATATGCTATACATCGCCGCTGTTCCGCAAAGGTCTCCCAGCAAGTGTGGTCCATGTTTTGCCATGTGCTAAGGATGTCAGGGGACACACCGTCCCAGGGTGCCTTGGAATTCTCCCTGGGAGCCAGCAAATACAAAGCCAGGAGAGGAGGTCATTGCATAAATCAGTTAAGCGCGCTACGAGGTGACCTCAAGAAAGCATGACTCAGTAACGTCAAATCAAAAATGAACCTGAGGAAGCTAAAATTTTTGGCTAAGGACAAGCCACAGTGGGCAAAAGCGAAGAAGGACAGATTGCAGCTATAGGATGTCTCTACTACTACAGCGGCAGAATACAGTAATCGTGCATGTGGTGTTTATTTACGTTGGTAGTTTGCATCTATGGGAGCCCATTTCACAAACGTCTGTTGAGTTATTTTACAATGCCGTACTAATTTATCAGACAAATTTCAAGTCCGCATTGTCCAATTAACAATTTTAGTGTCAGAGAAGAGTTATTTCATTGATTTATATTTCTCCCTTGGAATGCTGATTACTTTAGAAGGAATATTATAAAGGAGGAATCATTTTATCCAGCAATCATATGACGTCATAATCAACTACGCGACATGTAGGCTGACGTCAGAATCAATTGCGTTGTGAATGACTCGATTTAGTCCGTCTTCAACGCTTAATAGTCCATCAGATTGTACGAATTGTATGCCATGCTGTTGAATATTTTGAAGCTAATTTAACTGGGTGTTGTTGCTGCCATAGGCGGCGACAGCACCCAGTCAAATTAGTTTCAAAATAGTCAACAGTTTACCTGTATAGTTTTCTGGAAATTAATATTCAGAGAGTGCACGGTTCGATCGATTCTATCACGGGCAAAGCGTGGTTAGAGCTTAGCTAGAGATGGGCGCGGATGGCATTGCTAAAAGTGAATTACCCCATTAAATCTCGAACACCTTTTAATTCAAGGAGCTCTGGTCACAATCCGTACACACATAATGGCAATCGTTCGGAACCTATAGGCGACTCCTAGCTAACGAAAACTATAGACGACTCCTAGCTAGCGGAACCTATAGGTGACTCCTAGCTAGGCTCCGTGTCTCACTTTCTCTAGAACATTACGTCATATGCTCGCAGAGTAACCTTGAGCTCTGGGCTGTTGGCATTATTTCTATTTCACAGCTCGCTAATGTAATTGGATTTACTGCCAGTGCCGGTCTACTGGGAACATGTGCTACATTCTTTTCACAGGTGAGATTTATTATCCTATCAACCGGTCAAGTAAAATACTAACCTTTTCTATATTTTACATCGAGGATTATTAGTTGCACCAGTGTTTTGGCGGGGTTACATGCTGTTACCACACGCGCAAACGTGTGTATTTCCCGAATGCAGCGAGGGAAATATATTTGTTTGCACGTATGGTAACAGCTTGTACCCCTGACAAAACACTGGTGTAACGAATTTATTACCCCTCAGACGTCAGCGAGAGATTAAGAGAGAGAGAGAGAGAGAGAGAGAGAGAGAGAGAGAGAGAGAGAGAGAGAGAGAGAGGGAGGGGCGGGGGGGGGGGGGAGACAGAGAATTTTATCCT
This sequence comes from Chaetoderma sp. LZ-2023a, assembly GCA_034401795.1. Lineage (NCBI taxonomy): Eukaryota > Metazoa > Mollusca > Caudofoveata > Chaetodermatida > Chaetodermatidae > Chaetoderma > Chaetoderma sp. LZ-2023a. The sequence goes on along the minus strand of CM067369.1, from coordinate 165,907,323 downwards.
ATATGAAATATTGCCAATTCTCAACACTCTATGACGTCATTTTCAAAATGCATCAACACTTATGACGTCATGACCTTCATCAGTGGCTATTGTTACGTCATAATTAATCTGCCCATTAAGACGAAAACACGATGTTCGCGCGAGGGATGCCGTGTAGTATTGCCCTCGTGTGAGGGAAATACCTGATCATACATCACTGATTTTAACCAATCAAATAAGAGCATATGGCCATGTGACATTACTGAGGGGTAATAAATCTTGTTATTTCATCCTATTGTTGATTTCTATACTAGCGTTTAACCATTGTCAGGAAATATATCCATATTGGAAGGATCAGATTTGTCAATCAAGTATATGACGTCATAATCAATAAACGTCGCTAGTTAACTGACATCATAATCATAATGACTTATATAGCTCCGTCGTGATGATCGAAAAGTCCGTCACTACTGTACGAATTGTATGTTTTTAATAAATTTACAATTTAATAACTATTTTGTGGAATATTTAGACTAATTTGACTGTGAGCTACCTCTAGTCAAATTAGTTTCAAAATATTCAACAACTTAGTGTTATATAATAGTTACATTGAATTTTCGATTCTGAGATGTCAAGTTTCAAAGTTCTAAACCGATGAAAACTGCTTTGTAATATAGCGTAAAGGTTGAACGGTGATCGCCACCATTTTGTCTCCTCAAATAATAGTGTGTGATGCCATGTAAGTGCCAACGCATTACATTCTTTATTATGTAGTACACATCTCATTGAATGTTTTGAAACTAGCTTGACGAGAAGTTGTTGCTGCCTATGGAAGCAACAACTTCCAGTTAAATTAGTTTCAAAATATTCAACATCTTACGTGTATGATTGCTTTTATACCACATTGCCAAGCTATAGTTTTCACCTCTACGACTGAGCATACGCGCTCGGCAACCACGCTAGATTTCTTCTGATTGGTTGAAAATGAATATCTTTCATTTTCGGCATGATAAAACACTAAAATCTCAGGGATGGTTTATGGGTAGCAAATTCCATCAGCTGAAGGTTTAGTATAAGATAAAGTAAGATTTCCTTTAATTTCCTATCGTCATTATTCAGTATGCATGTTCAATCTATCGAGGGAGAGTTATCCGCACGGAATTAGTTTCTCTAGTACACATAGCAAGGAAACTACTAACTCGACCGTTCTTAGATCCCGGAAGGGTCAACATGTTACGGAAGTTGGACCTGATATTCAAAGACTCTGGTTTTTAAATTCTCTGAACACTCATGACGCTTGATCTTATAGCTCACGTCGAGTATGGGGTCCAACTGACCGTGGCTAGAGGTATACAATAGTCAGGGGCGGGCTGACCGGATCGGTCAATCGGGATTATATTAATGGCTAACTGCTATCCGACAATGACAGTGTTTGAAGGAGCTGTTCTTTTCTTTCCTATTCTTTTTTAATCTGTTTACATCGTTTTCTCTCTCTCTCTCTCTCTCTCTCTCTCTCTCTCTCTCTCTCTCTCTCTCTCTCTCTCGCTCTCTCTCACCTCTTAATTTATTGTTTCTCTCTCACCTCGGTTTAGTGTTCTCAATCATTGGCTGCTTATAATAATTCTGTAGGGAGAGGGCAAATCTAAGTTGTAAGAACTTGTGCCCGATCCCATTGTGCAATTGTTACAATAAAATATGTTTAAATTTAAAAAAAATCAAATCAAATCAAAGTCAATCGGGACACTATAAATAAAACAACATAATTGTCCTGACATTGAGACGCATCACATTCAGGGTTCTAAAGGTTAAACCCTTTCATTTCCCGACCAGACAATTAAAAATTCCCAGTAATGGAAAAACTGTGTTAAAAATTTTGAAATGAATTTGACTGAACTAGTAACATAGTGAGGGCGTAGGGGCTTTGGCTTAGGGGAGGGGGTGGTCCCCTATTACGTCAAGTTTAACCAGCTGTACAGCTAAAAGAGCTTATTATATATTTGTAGACATACATTTATCTGACTGACATGGAGTTATCAGGCTGGCGGATAAATTTGCCAATCCTTCCATGCCAACCATATAAAGGTCCGAACAATCAACAATTCCAATTCAGCTTTCCAGAGTATCCATCTAGGCCTATCAGTCTGACGTCATACTCAGCTAAGTGACGCGTGGGATGACGTCATAATCATTACGTCATAAATGATTTTATTTGTCCCGTCTTTAACTCTTAATAGTCCGACACGCTGTATGAATTGTATGTCTCTACTATTTAATAAACATGCTGTTGAATATTTTGAAACTAATTTGACTAGACATTGTTGCTGCCATAGGCCATTAGTTCCAAAATATTTAATAGCGTAACTGTATAGTTTTCTGGAAATTGATAGTCAGAGAGTTCAGAGATCGATCGATCCCAACATGGGCGAGTTGTCGGTGGAGCCTAGCTAGAGATGGGCGGGGCATAGCTAAACTGGAAAGGTCCATTGCGCCACATTGGGGGTGGGTGGGGTGGGGGTAAATAAAAATTTGCAAAAAATAGAATAATATTACCACCAAGCGAAGGGCGAAGGTATGTATTTACCTCCAGAAATGCAGATGCTCTCTGAGAGCATCCGGACGTAACATTTTCCACGGAGCAGGACCCCCCCCCCCCCTCACCCCCCCCCCCCCCCTCTCACACACACCCGCTTGACACGCACGCACGCACGCACTCTCGCACGCACGCACGCATGCACACACGAACTGGGGGTTGGCAGTTCTGACGCACGCACCCCACCCGCTCCAACCTCCCCACCCCAGCCCACCACCAGTTCATATGCACGGGGCCCACACTACTGTCAGTCCACCACTGACAATAGTTAGTGCAAAACACACGCTCAATCACATACGTACACCCTATTGTTTGTCATTGAGGTGTAAAAGTCACTATGCACAACTGCTAGCAACATTGTTTAACCATAATTATCTCATGTCGCATATAAGCCAAGTAGTTGATATTCCAGAGAGAATAATCTTCTAACAAATTGCTCAGGTCTTGAGAAAAACACACACTATTCATCGATTTCGCTTCACTCTCATAGCTTCTCCTGCGCCTACGTACCTGCAAAACAGAAGACTGAGACCGATTTTAAATGGATAACACTCAGAATAGACAGCTGCCTCCACTATAAAAGATACCTACAAGATACCATAAATAATATCGCCAGACATTTTCAGACCACTGCAAAAACATAAGGGGATAGATTCCTTCAGTGATTGCGAAGTGAAGACCTGAATAATGTGCAATCCATGTTTTCAAAAAGAAATCTCTAGACTGAATAAAGAATGGAATCGGTGCACATAGCTGTATGTAGCTAAATTTGCAAATCTCGCTATGCGAAAAACCACCGTAGATCTTCTATAAATATACAAGCGAATGAACGATTGTTACCGATGCAATAACGAAAGCTTAATTCAGCCGCCAGATACCTACCCTAGATGCTAGCAACGTTTGCGTTCAGACATTAGGAAAATATGTCTCCCAAATCATGCAATAGACAAGTGGAATACTTCAGGTGATAACACTTCACAGATTTTGAGAGCTTTGCGCAGAATGACAGAAATCGGAGCCGACGCATCATTAGACGCTAATGAAGATGCAAGTTGTATCAAGTTATATCCAAAAACGCTAAACTGCAGTATGATTTTCGCTTTTTCTGAGACATATATTACATATTTCATTGTTCACAACGACAACAGGGATCGAAGTGACGTGTCGCTGTAAACTAGTATGTTTCCGAAATCGACAGCGATGGGACATGAAGATGAGGGGTTTGATAAATCACCACTCTTCGCCTGTTTGTAAACATGTTTGAAAATATTGTCTGTCAATGGCCGTATTCGACTGGGTTCGCCCAGAACTTAGAGCACATTGTCTCCATAGAGAATATTTTTTCTTCGAGTGGTATTTCCCTGAAAAAATAGAGCACGAAACAAGCCAGAGCCAAAACATGTGGCATGTTTCGTGAAGTAGGTCACGTGATGAAAAATATAAAAACACGGGACTTAGGGAGCTGAGCTTTACTAGCATCCGCCGTTCACTGTGACTGAAAATAGCGCTGAAAGTAGGATTTTATTTTCAAGATTGTACAATTTAGGCGATATGGATGCCGATATCGTGTTTCTGCCGCTTTCATACTGAACCTTACGGAAAAGTCCCAGTCGAATACAGCCATTTTCACGTCTAGGCGATTACATTTCTCATAATCAATCGCATTAAATAATCAAATCACCTGGCATTACAAACAAATATCCACATTTGAAGGTATTTTATGTAGGCGGTTCTGTGTGCTGGTAATAACAACAGCTACGGCACAAGTAATAAGTGACTGTTATGATAATGGACCTTTCCCGTTTATCCATCAATCATATGACGTTATATGACGTCATAATCAACTGCGTTACATATAGGATGACGTCATAATCAATGGCGTCATGAACAACGTAGATAAGTTCCTCAAGGACGCGTAATTGGTGACGGACTAAGCGCTGTTGTACGAATTGCATGGCTTTACTATTTAATAAACATGCTGTTGAATATTTTGAAACTAATTTAAGTGGCCGCTATTGCTGCTTACCTGTATAGTTTTCTGGAAATTGATAGTCAGGGAGTTCAGGGGTCAATCGATCATAACACGAGTGAGGCGTGGGCGAAACTTAGCTAGAGATGGGCGTGGCATAGCTAAAACTGGAAATGTCCATTATTTATGTTTGACCGGATAGGCGTTGCATCCTTCCGAATACACGCATCTTGAGGCTGAGTTTCCACAGAACTTCAAGTTTTCAAGCTTCACGGGTTTTTGTATTTCTTAATCCCAGGTCACATCGTGATATATGGGACACACACACGCACACACGCACGCACGCACGCACTCACGCACGCACGCACGCACGCACGCACGCACGCACGCACGCACGCACGCACGCACGCACGCGCACACACACACACACACACACATATATATATATATATATATATATATATATATATATATATATATATATATATATATATATATATATATATATATATATATATATATATATATATGGTGCATATTAGGCATTGCGAGCGTGAGCTAACATCGTGTTTCACGTGTTACGATTTACCTGTCGTGTGACGACTTCATTTTGACCAATTCACGGTTCATTTTTAGCTCATCTGGGCGGAATCGTCAAGTGAGCTTATGCCATGCCGACCACTCGTTGTCCATCTGTCCATCCGTATGTTCATCTGTTCGTCAACTTTGGCTTTAAAACGATCTCTTCATCGACCGTCTGGCGGATTTTAGCCAAATTTCGCTGAAAGGATCCTATAGAAATAAGCGCTAGAATCCATTCAAAATTTTGATTTATACATTTTTTGGCTGAAAATCTTAGATTCTATGAAAGATGTATTGCCAATTGTCAAAACGCATGCCCTCTTTATCCGTTTTACGGATTTCAATCAAATTTGTATAGAAGCACCATATGTTGTTAGGCTCTAAAATGCCTATTCACAATTTTGATTGGTAATTTTTATGGTGGAAATCTGAGATTTTACGACAAATTTACCGGAAAATTTCCGAAAACATTGAGACCGGTACTCCTCCATTTTCACTGACCCGATTTCAACGAAACTTGGGTGGACGGATCATATGACGGAAGCTTCCAGATATTAAACGAGAATTTTAAATGGTCAATTCTTTGGAGGTCATACTGGCTTTTCCGAAAATCATCCATCATATCTGTTTAAATCCAAATTGGTTCAAGTGCTAATGGTGCAGGTGAGTGTCACTAGTCCGAGTTCTCTGACTCCGCCCTCTGCCGATTCTGATATGCCGGCATATTAAAATCGACATAGGGCGGAGTCAGAGAACTCGGACTAGAGTGTCACATGCCCTTGGGTCTCTTGCTTCTTTTACTTCAAGCTGTGAGGATAGCTTTAGTCCTTTTGGAATCGTCTGACGAAGAAACTTTACTAGTACTCCCACTATTGTCCACCCATGATGCGTGGGATTCCATATCAGTGGCTACCATAGATATAGTACATACACGCTAGATTACTCATGGCCCTCTCAAAGGCGACATTTCATAGTTCAGTATTTTCTGGCCGGATGTATAGTCTCCAAAGTAACGTTTTTGTTGCTAATCGTATTACGTAATCGAATAAAGAGTCAGATTAATACAGTCAATACAATTTTATTTCTGATAAAAAATATATGTGTCAGTGAATACCCGGTTACGCGCAATTGTGATTGGCTGAACTCGACGTCACCTGCGGTAGCGACAACTAGCCCCGTAGTGAGGGTATGCGCGTGAGCGATCTAGCCAATATATCCTAAATATATGATGGCTACTCTACAAAACTATGCTTGAAATACAACATGGAATGACCTTAGTACGCCAGTGAGGTAACGATCTGTACAGCTGTACACAATTGTAGTTTATTTTTTTTATTATCATTGTTTGTATCACGCTCTTGTTATTGTTGAGAATATCAACATCATATTTACTGTTGCCAAGATGATTGATTGCCTTTACTAAATTTGTGTTATTGAACAATAATGTTATTATAATTAGTATAGCATAAAACATCTCTCTAAATCCCCCTCCCCCTCTACCACTCTAAATTCTCTTTCCCTTCCTCCCTCCCTCCTCTCTCTCTCGCTCTCCCTCTCTCTCTCTCTCTCTCCCTTTCCCTCTCCCTCTCTCTCTCTCTCTCTCTCTCTCTCTCTCTCTCTCTCTCTCTCGTGTATATATGTTTTAGTTTGAATATCTTGCCGTCTTATTGATTATGTAGGGAGATGGCCTAGATAAGTTGCTAGAACGTGTGCCCAATCCCATTGTATTATTAGTACAATAAAATATGTTTTTAAAAAAGCTGTACAAATCTACCCCTCCTGTTTCACGTCACAAACAATCAGCACGACCATTGTTTGAAGCATACGCGAAGCATGACTCAAGGTGAACAATAACACGGGAAGGCCTATGAAGTCTGCAGTGTAGATATTGACGCGTTGATTTATCTGTTAACGTGTGACACGTGAATCGTGACGCGTGAAACGTGAACTTGTATGGAAACTCAGCCTAACATTTGAACTCTCTGGTGTTTTGAAAGTAGCATCGTCAGCCGTTCCAGTTGACAATATAATCCAGCGAAAGAGCCCATACAAATCCGTTGTTATCAGACATTTAGCTGACGGCGTTGTCAAATGACTAGTCCTTGGTGACTAGATCGAAATGCCAGTCATTTCTTTACTCTTTGATTTTGTCACGATAGCGCCTCGATAAAACGTGTCAACGATTTCCAATATGCCAACTCTAGCTTGTTACATGGCTGATGAAATTCGGTGTCCACGGAAGCTTTTGATGCGCTTTTGGGTGTGTATGTCTTTAGCCTCAAGAAGTATTGTGTACTTTTGTAACGTGGTGGTGATGTTGTACGCTGTCCAACAGCAATATTAGTTGAATAACCCAGGCGAGTTCCTCCACTATCTCGGCATACGGGAAGGATTTATTTCTCGCTATTCCACGTCCATTTCTCGCTAAGATCCGCTCAATTATCACGTATGTTGTAATGGAGGAATCCAGTTTTAGCTTTGCCCGTGTTGGGACCGATCGATCCCTGCACTCTCTGAATCTCAATGTCCAGAAAACTATACAAGTAATCTGTTGACTATTTTGAAACTAATTTGACTTGACAGCAACAGCGCCCGGTGAAATTAGTTTCAAAATATTGAACAGCATGTAAATTCACGAAAGACTTACAATTCATCCAATTTCGTGACGGACATTTTGACTTTCCTAACGGAGCCACGTAGTTTTGAATGTGTTGTTAGCTAGCATGTGACGTATTTGATTAGGACATCAGATAGATCGCATCCATCCATTTATCTCCTACTTTAAATTCTTCACGGGAGTAGCTTTTTGTATATTTATTACTAACGTTGAAAGCCAAACATCTGGGATATTGTACCTTCGCAACAACACCTGATTAATTCATATATTTATCAGTTTTCTAACCGTATTGTGTGATTTTGCTTTTGCAAAACACGCATTTATCCCATTCAATTTAACTGATGATGATCGCAGCGACCGTTTGGGTACGACAGCTGACAATTTGGAGCTAGAAATTGCCAGTTTTCCGTTTTCAACATGTTGAATGTTCAATTTACCTGCATAGAGCGCATAGCATTATGTATTCCACAGTGATGTAATCGAACTCAAGTTCCCAGTTTCTCGTTTTAGATGAAATTTAACAGAGACATCACGTGCATCAGCTGAAGAAAGCAATGAATGTTTTCAATGATGATTCCATAGCTGCTTTGGGCAATGAGTTACCCGTGCATGTAATACACTTATGGAAGTTAGTAGATTCCTTTGCTAGTATTGCGTGGAAGGAATGGTAACAGGGTTCCTACATCCATCAGAGGACGTTTGTGATTTCAGACAGGACACGTGGTGGGAACGGACCTTTCCAGTTTTAGCTATGCCTAGCCCATCACTAGCTAAGCTCTTCCCACACTTCGCTGTGTTGAGATTGATCGATCCCCGAATGCCATGACTATCAATTTCCTGAAAACTATACAGTTAAATTGTTGAATATTTTGCAATAAATTTGACTGGGCGCCTTTGCTGCCCCTGACAAAATACTCCACAGTATATTGATTAAATAGTAAAGTCATACAATTCGTACAACACCGCATAGTCCGTCTTCAACTATGCGTTCGTGACGTACTTATCTACGTCATTCATGACGTCACAATGACATCATTGATTGTGATGTCATTCTATACATCGCGTAGTTGATTATGATGGCATATGATGGATGGATGGATGAAGTGGAAAGGTGAACTGAACGGGGAGGGATGGGCTGAGGAATCCCCTGGCAATACAACTTATAAGGGGGCTCCGAGAGTCGGCTAATGCAAAGACTTTAATATTAGATGCTCTATGTTCTGACTGGTGATTCACAACATCACCTTTGTACTCAATGAAAATAATTTGGTCTGAAATCTTAAATTCAAGGGCTTTTTAATGCATTAAAGCAATTTTTAAGTACTTTTCAAGGGAATTCTAAAATTCTGGGCTTTCAAGGCACATGCCAAAATACTCCTCAAGTTTGTCTGAACCATGGTTAAACATTCCTCACTCTCTGTAGCGAATCACACTTTAAAATATCTGAAAATAGAAAACAACGGTTTCTGGGTTTCTGCGAGGCCCTTCTTTTTTAAGTCATAGGTACTGGTTTTCAATAAGAACTTCATATCACAGATGCGGCAATGTTTATATTTAAATACTATGCCTGATATACGTATTTACAATTACTTTAAATATAATTTTCTAATTTATCCCGGAAGGAAAATTCATCCTAAAATTGTTTAATGGTCTGAATAGCAATTATTGGGAAATACTGTGGCGCGAATTAGCCACGCGCCCCACTTAACAATTTTACAACATAGCTGAGAATGGACAAATCCGATCTGTCACTCAAATATATAAGGTCATAATCAATTATATCACATTGAAGATTTTCGATCCTATATCTTCAACTTTGATGACACTATGAAGTGATTATGACGTCTTTTCCGTTTTACGTAAAGTTTGTATGTTAAGTTGCTGCGACAACTCACTTTACCCAAAACACAAAAGATGGATATCTGCTCGCCTCGTAACTGGATGTAAAGTACGATATTTATATAAGATATCCGGGCCTGATCTGACTAAGTCTCAAAAGGATGAGGTACGATACGGTGGTCTTCCGTATACTCCAGAGTTAAACACAACAAACTATTGCCTTGAAGTTATCAAGGTGATGACTTTAATACTAACGCTAACTGTACAAAAGAAGATGACTTTTACTGTCATAAATTATGAATACATCGATACGAAGTTGAAACAGCTTATAACTATTTATTAAACTAATTCTATTCAATTCTAAAAGGATTACTCTCAGTCGAGCTGATCTGCTATCCTAACTATTCATCTATCGTTACCGTCTACAATAATTTCAACCAGAGCTTATCTCTCTACTAATTTACCGACCTCCTGATAAAACTTCCAAGTGCTCCATTTATACTCTCGGATGCCTCGTTACTGCGTTCAGAAGTTCATCCGCCATTCCCTGATTATGACGTTTCCCCTACCCAAAACCACTTCCGGAAACGACACCCCACTGAACGTGGTCCCCACTGGTTCGCGCCGGTTCTGACTTGATGCGATCTCTCGGTTTCTATCAACAATTACTTATTTCTGATAATTAGCCTGCCATATCCGATCGACGCATTATTGATATACAATTTTGTTCCCAACAGGATGTTATGTTTTTGACTCTCTTCCGTCCATGTCCTCTTCCTTGCTTTTAGGCCTATGCCTGTTATTTAGGAAGGTTAATAGCACTGGAGCTACATGAGCTCATCACCAGCTGGTGTTGTTGTGCTTTCTACCGAGATTCGGGTCAGTCGGTTCGTTGTTATTTCGCTCATTATTCTTAACGCTTCCCAGCGATTCCTCTCGAGTTCTACCAGCTTATTATTTTGTAAACCCTTGCCCTGACCAACTGCTGAATACTACCAACTATTTGCTGATCCCATGGCAACAACTTTCATCCCTAATCTATCCACTTACTGACAGATATCATCAAGCCAGCACCGTCAATTCTCCCCCTACTTCATTTCATTTTCAGTCTCAATACTATTCTAGTTCCCATACTAGTTTCGCATCCGCATCCTCGCTGGTGACGTCATCCAGTCACCCAGTGCATTCAGTCACCCAGTGCAAACAACTACTACTCTGTCTCTACCAATACTATGTTATCCCTCCCCTAGCCCATCTGGTATTTTCAAAAGATAATAATTTCTACTAAGGTCTTACTTGTAAATATAAGATGTCCATCGGGTCATGACTCCCACTAGACAATCCGATATCTACAACATGTAGGCTAACGCAGGCAAAACCAAACCGCAAAACCTATTTATAACAAATTGTACATAAACGGACGGTTATATGGCGCGTGTCATCAAGAACAACCAGCACACGCAGACGACAGATATCCGCGATCCCATCAATCCGTGCGGAGTGATAACCCCAATACATTCTGACAGGACTCTAAACGCGTACCACATTCGACTTGGCCGCATCCGAACCAAGGCCACAGCAGCATCAACAGAGACAATAACAAAAAACAGAATTGAAAACATGAATGACTCTGAGCAACAACAACGACAACGACAACGACAGAGACAACAGCAACAACAACAACAACAACAACAACACCATCATCAAGAACAACAACAACAACATCATCATCATCATCATCATCATCATCATCATCAACAACAACAACAACAACAACAACAACAACAATGATAAAATTAATTAATTTAAATATTTATGTAAAAATACTGTCTACGATGTATCTATACTGACTATCGTCATAGCTACAACTACGACTACCAGCACTGAAACTACTGATACCATTGCTGGTAATGATGCTACTACTGCAACAGATCCTAGTAAAACTACTGATGCTACTACATATACTACTAATGTCACTGCTGTTACTGATACTGCTGCTGCTGCTGCTGCCACTGTTATTATTGCTGCTAATATTGCTGCTGCTACCAGGGCTACTGATACTACTACTACTACTACTACTACTACTACTACTACTACTACTACTACTACTACTACTACTACTACTACTACTACTACTACTACTACCACCACTACTACTACTACTACTACTACTACTACTACTACTACTGCTACTGTCGCTAATACTCCCACTATTGCGACTGTGTATACTGCTACTACTACGCATTCTACTTCTACTACAGCTGTAACTACCACCAATATCACTGCTGCTGCTGCTGTTGCTGCTGCTGCTGCTGCTGTTGCTGCTACTACTGCTGCTAATGCTTCTACTACTAGTGTTGTTACTACAGCTGTAGCTACTGCTACCACAAACATCACTGCTGCTACTGCCCCCGCTACCACTACCACAACCACCACCGCTGCCCACAGCTGCCGTTGTCGCCGCCGCTGCTGCTGACGACGACAATAACAACAATCCGTCCAGGGACAGGATAAAAGATAACGATAGAAACGACGACCACAACAACAACAACAACAACAACAACAACAACAACAACAACAACAACAACAACAATAACGACGACGAATACAATGACAACGATGACAATGACAATAACAATGGTTTGGAAGATATGAGCATAGGTACGTTGCATATTGTTTCTATATGTGGAATTAAGTATAAATTAAATATACCAGAATTTCATGAGTTTTTGCACACGTATGGCATAATTGGTTTGAGTGAGATCAAAATGACTGAACATGACAGTTAATCTGAAATATTTTTGGGTCTGGTGGTAAAGCGTGTCTTGTAAGAGACCTGGCTAAAAATACCAAACATCGTAAACGATGTAGATGTAGAGAAAATGTATTATTTATTCTGCTAATTGGCATAGTTTATGTCCCGCCACAATCGTCAAGGTTTTATTCCATTGAGGCCTATGAACCTCTTGAAACAAACTGTATAACGCTTGGTACGCGCACCAAAGTATATGTCTCATAGGTGACTTCAACGCTAAAACCGGAACTGAATCAGATTTCATTAACTAGGATAACTTTACGCTTAATCACTTTGGGGTGGCGAACGTTGCAAAATTGGATATATCACCCCTGGAAAAGCTGGATTTCCCGTAGAAAGATATAATAAATGTTCTGGGCGGCTAAACAATTCTGGCAAGAAATTAATCAATGTCTGTAAGCGTACTAACGCGTTCACGATAAACGGGCGGGCAGGCAGCGATATATATAAAGGGGAGGTAACCACCACCAAAAATAGCGCATTAGATTATGTGATCGGAAATGTCGGTCTCGTTGAAACTATTATAGATTTCCAAGTAAATGATTTTGACACTATAATTTCAGATATTCACCGTATTCTTCAACTAACAACAGCAGGAGGAAAAAAACAACATGGGAAACATAATATCAGCAGGAAAAAAATGATCAAAGTAGAAAGAAAGACAGTTAAATGGATAGAGACAAAGGAATCCGATTTCGTCAGCAATATAGACTCTGTGGAAATTGAAGAGATTACACGCTGCCTAACCAAATTAGAAAATGGTGATATTGAGCCAAAAATAAATAAACCAGTAGAGATGATCAGTAATTTGTTTATAAAACGTGGAAATAAATCGTTTGGTTATAAAAAGCAATATCAAGGAAAGGTTAGAAGTAATAATAAGAAATGGTTTGGGAAAGAATGTAAACAAAAACACAAAAGAATATCATAAAGATAAAAAGCAACACAACATTAATAAAACGGATCCCAATCTGCAAATATTAAAACTGGCAAGCAAAGATTATACACGAACAATAGCAAAGCATTCAGAATATTCCCAAAAACAAATGCGTTTAAAATTAAAAGACTTAAAACGCAATAATACTAAAGAACTCTGGAAAATAATAAGAACAGTGAACAGAATACGAACGTTGAACTAAATACACTGTTTGAACATTTCAAGTCAGTAAACGAGCAGTTTGATATAGATAATGATAAAAACATACCAACTATACCACTGACTACACCGCCATGTGAGGAGCTAGATGTAGAAATATCTATAGGGGAATTACGAAAGGTGATAAGTAAACTCTCTAAGGGAAATGCCAATGGAACAGATGGTATTCTTAATGATTATATTAAAAGTACTTACGATCTTATAATGACCATATATGTAAAATTACTTAATGTTGTTTTTAATACAGGTTTTTTTCCAGAATCCTGGTTAGTGGGGAAGAAAATAGCAATCTATAAGAATAAAGGTGTCCCATTAGAAGCCTCACGTTACAGACCAACCACTTTGTTAAGTTGTCTCGGGAAGCTATTCACATCTAATTTAAATGAAAGATTAAAATTATATGCAGAGAAGTATGAACTAATTACAGAAGCTCAAACTAGTTTTCTGAAAGTTAGGTGAACCCTAGATAATAATATATTCTCATTACACAGGATTAAGAAAATTATCCAGGCACATAGAAACCCTCTGTATTGCTGCTATATCGACTTTAAACAAGCATTTGATACGGTATCGAGAATTGGCCTATGGCAAAAATTAATTCAAAACAAAATATTAGGCAAGTGCTATAATATAATTCACAATATATGTCAGTCAATAAAATCATTTGTATCGCAACATCAAACGGAATCTACATACTTTTATAGTACAATTGGGGTGAGGCAAGGGGAAAATTTGTCACCATTTTTATTTGCTATATTCATAAATGACTTAGAGAACTACTTGTACGAAAAACACACACCTGGTTTATCATCTATATCAACATTAGCTTACGAAGAATTGGATTTATTTTTCTACCTAGCAATACTCTTATCGCCAGATGATATTGTTGTAATGGCAGATTCAGCTGAAAACCTCCAAAATGCTCTACATATATTTAACAACTATTGTATGGAATGGAAACTCACACTAAATTTAAGTAAGACATAATGATATTTTTAAATAGTAAACGGCATAAACAGAACAAATTTTATCCAGGGGGCAAAGACGTTGAAATAGTGGACGAGTACCTTTATTTGGGAACGATTTTAAAAACAACTGGTGGTGTTTATTCTTGTAGGTGCCGAAATTTAAGACAAGGTACAAAAGCGATGTTCCAACCAATTAAGAAAACGAGAGAAATTGACATCCTATTCGACCGGAAATACGACTTATTCGCTACAATGATAATGCTAGTACCTTTATACGCCTCTGGGAGTTGGGGATTCAAAAATCTGGAAATGTTCGAAAACTGTCACCGTCTATTTTTAAAGTATAGTTTGAGAGCAAAGAAAAGTACACCAAATTTTATGATATACAGAGAGACTGCGAGATATTATCGTAAAATGTAATATGACTAGGTTTTGGGCAACTCTCATGAAAGCCGGATATGGGAAACTCTCCTCTACCATCTAATTTTTATATAGAGAGCTCAAGAAAAATACAAATTTGAATTGTAAATGGCTAGCATGTATCAAATCTATTCTTCAAGCTATAGGTCAAGAACAGTTAATGAGTGAGGACTATATTGATAACAATTATATTGTTAAAGTCACAAAAGAAACATTACAAAATCATTACCTAGTACGCTGGAGATTGGAAATTGATGCTTCTAACAGATTAACTTTCTACAAAGAAATTAAAGAATACATTGGGTATGAAAATTATCTTACGAATCTACCATTTAAGGGAGCTGTTACCTTGTGTCACTTCCGGACCCTAAATCACAAACTGAATCTTGAAACGGGCAGATGGAAAAATATTGAAAGAAATTATCGATTGTGTAGGATATGCAACTACTACTACTACTACTACTACTACTACTACTACTACTACTACTACTACTACTACTACTACTACTTCTACTACTACTACTACTACTACTACTACTACTACCACTACGACGACGACGACTACTACTACTACTACTACTACTACTACTACTACTACTACTACTACTACTACTACTACAACTACTACAACAACTTTTTTTTCTTTTTTTTCTTTTTTTTAAATCCGACGCTGACGCAGTCGGACAAACTTGACGGAGGAATTCCTTTAAAAAAAGATAAATAATGAGCATTAACACAATCTATAAATACATATGGCTTAAATAGTATAGATACAAAACAATAGGCTGATAAAGATCCGATAGCAAAACAAAACTTAACAAAGGCATTACTATTCAACCCAGGTGTAGTAGTAGACCCGTGTGGCGAGTGCAACTATCCAACAAATGAAAAGTGTCTCGTCAATCAATGACAAATAAGTCAATCATTGACGCCAGTGGGCTGATTCTTTAAAGATCAGCGGGCGTAGTAGCATTTGGGTAGTATAATACATATAGTCGGCAGAAAAATTACAGAAAAATAGATGGCGCTATTGTTTACATTTTCTATTTACTTTATTGTAAGGTTTTGTAAATTACCATTCGATCCATGTGTGGTAGTAGACCCGTGTGGCGATTGCGACTATTCAACAAATGAAAAGTGACTCGTCACTCAATGACAAATAAGTCAATCATTAACGCCAGTGGGCTGATTCTTTAAAGATCAGCGGGCGTAGTAGCATCTGGATAGCATAACATGTATAGTCAGCAGGAAAATCACAGAAAAATAGATGGAAATAAATGGCGCTCTTGTTTACATTTTTGATTTACTTTGTTGTAAGGTTTTGTAAATTACCCTGGAACAAATAGCCCTATAAAACCCTGTGCAAGTTTCTAAAATTACACAGGACGATTTTATAATTCAATGGCAACTTACTTTATCGATTGATTATTAAATTACCCCAGTCTGTTCATTTACTAACATGAATGATTAAACATAACAATATCAAAGTGCAGACTAAAATCAATGACAGGACACAGATTAATTAAAAGACACAGATAAATCAGCTGTAGTAATTAAATGATTTAAGCTAGTGCAGGCTCATTTGTTTTTACAGTTCCCAACTCTATTGAAACTATGTTTGTTTTGCACCATATGTCCTTGAATACCTTTTCTTTACCATGCTGCTTTGACCTAAAATATTCGCAAGGAATATGATTCAGCAGCAGTGAACGAAATATTGCCTTTATTGCTCTATTGTGATTGCCCATAGATGGATTTTTCGTCTGAGCACACCGATGTTTCCAAATGGCCCAAACACCTATGGTTAGCATTGTTATTAAAATAGTCCTTTCAGACTTTATGATATTTACACTGCTTGATCCAAATTCCCTAAAGAAGACTACATGCGTTTCTAGAACAATGGGCTTCGCCCCAAATTGTGCCAAGATTTGACTGATATGGTCCCAAAGTTGTGATGATATTGGACATTCCGCAAATAAATGCTCGATTGTCTCCTCGTCTGTTTGACATAAGTAACACCTATCAGAAGTCGTAATATTGCACTTGTATGTCAAGTGTCCCACCCATAGCCGTCGATGAAGTAATCGCCACAATAAATCACGAGCCATATTTGGTATGTATGGAGAATGTAAAATTTTCCATACATTTTTCCAACTGGATGGTTTATAGCTTGAGTCATTTCATCTCCTAATTGCTATGGGAGGTGTTACTTGTTTTCGTCTCATAATGTGGTACCATTCCTTGGATCTCATCTTGTATTTTAACATCTCATCATCAAGAACTAATGCAGATTGTTGAGTCAAACTACTATTATTTGCATTTGGCAGACGAAACCATTCAATTGGTACAGCATGTTTTATTTTATTTAGCAACCGCTGGACATCTATATGCCTCATATGTGTTTTTCTAGCTACTTCTTGCATTGAAATCCATCTACGTGTTTGAGGGTGTATCATATCAGATAAATGCTGAACGCCATATTTTGCAAAGGACGGTAGATAAAGTACTGCAGTGGTATAACATATATTACTATTGCCCCACAATTGCTGTTCTAGTACTTCCTTCCAGCACGTAGGTGGAGGCATGTATCTGTCAAATATTTTTAACTCCTTAACTTGATCTTTAAACACATCTGGTATCATTTGGCTATTCGGAGGTGGCTTCTTTGAGGTAAAAACATGCTCCGCCAGAAATGGTTCTACAATTCTCTCCATGAGAGCTCGTGAAACACATGCCCACGTCTCATCTGATGTAATAAGATCATTCAAAATGTTAACCTTAAAGAAACACATTTCACTTTAATATCAATTAAATCAAGTCCTCCTTCTAACTTACCATTATTGAGAACACGATGGGAAACTAAATGATTCTTTTCTTCCCATATCAATGACAATATCAACTCATTAACCTCCTTTTCTACATGTTTTGGCATGTGTACAACAGATGCTGTATGCCATAGCCCAGATAATGCCAAGTTGTTGACAACAAACACTCTACCAAAAATTGAAAGACGACGACGCTTCCAATTTGCTAATATTCTCTTAAGCTTAGATACTCATTCATTCCAATTTTGTGTTGTATTCGGCTTCCTGCTAAAATAGATGCCTAAAATCTTAATGGTATCATTAGACCAATTGATTTCAAGTGGCTGGTCATTCCGCTCTTTCCATGGCCCCAAAAATAATCCTTTGGATTTTCCTTTATTGATTTTCACACCAGATACATTTTGGAACTTTAATTGCAAAATCATTGTTTGAACTTGCAAACACAGTTGTGTCATCAGCATATTGTGACAGTTTAAGTGGTCTTTCTATGCCACGAATACATATGCCTTATTAAGTTATTGTTTTGCCTCAATGCTATGCCAAGGGATTCCATCACAATAACAAATAATAATGGCGATAGGGAACACCCCTGTCTAACACCACGTTCTAAGACAATTTCTCTGGATAATTGATTGTTCACTAAATGGCTACTCGTGATATCCGTATATAAAATCTTAACCCATTTAATAAAGTTTGAGCCTAACCCAAACGATTGCAAAGAATTAAAAAGAAAATCCCATTCCACATGGTCAAATGCCTTTTCGTTGTCCAAGGCAATCACAGCTGAAGGGATGCTATCCTTCTCAACCAATTGTATACGGTCTCTTATTAACAAAGTATTGGTTAAAATTGTCCTCCTAGGTACAGTACATGTCTGCTCTGTTCCAATAATTTCTCCTAAAACACTACCTAGTTTCAATGTTAGTGCTCTGGATATTATTTTGTAGTCTACACATAGTAGAGAAATTGGTCTGTAATTCTGAAATAGACGTCTGTCATGTCGTTTATATATTAGCCTTACGTATGCCCTAGCCATAGTTGGTGGTAAATGGCCTTTCTCAAAAATTTCAGTAGCTAATTCTTCCATTATTGGACCTACAAGATGCCAAAACGTTTGGTAAATTTCAACTGTAAGGCCATCACACCCCGATGATTTTTCTAGTTTCATACCTTTAAGGGATTTAGTTAAATCTTCTAGTGTTAAGGGTTGATCACAAAATTCACTGCCTGTGTCTGACACCTTTTTGTCTATATTTGCTAACAAATCCAATTTTGCATCTTCATCAATTCCCTCTGACTTGTACAATGACTCATAGTATTTGCATACAATAGTACTCATTTCATTGTTGGTAAAGACGGTTGAACCATCCGGCATGTTTAATGAGCACATCACCTTATCTATTGCCCGTGCTTTTTCTAATGTGCAAAATATCGGGTTGGCTTTTCACCTTCTGCGTGCATCTGGGCTCTTGCTCTAATTTTTGCACCCTCAAACTCATATTGTTCTAGATCTCTTATTTTACTTTTAATTTTAACCAGTAATTCATAATAATTATCTTCACCATTATTTACTTTAGCATTAATTTTCATCAGTGATCGATGAAGTGTTTTCTTGCGTTTGCGTATTTCCTGTGCTTTTCTAATAGCATACTTTCGGGAAACATACTTTAAATCCAGTTTTACATCCTTCCACCATTGCAATATGCTCTTATATGATGCTTTCCTATTAATCCAATGTTGCCAACAACTCTCTATATTATTCTTATAAAATTCTTCTCCCAACAGTGTTGTGTTTAATTTCCAAAACCCAACCCCTTTTGCTACCCAATCAGCATTGGCAAAGGTTACACACACCTTGTTATGATCTGAGAATGCGACTGGCTTAATATTAACATCTCCCCAGTACCCAGTCAACAAACTATTCACATAAATTCTGTCGATCCTTGAACCAACTTTACCATCTGCCGAAAACCATGTAAGATCCTTACCATGAGGTTTTGATATTCTATAAGTGTCAACTAAATTTTCATTATCACATATTTCTTTTAAGAGTCTATGTGATGTATCAGTATAAGTTGAAGTTGCATTCTTGTCATTTTCTTTGTCTACGACACAATTAAAGTCACCACCCATTACTACGTTTTCAGTGATGTTAGCTAGTGCTGTTGTAGACATCTCATTAAAAGAATTACGACGTAGTTGATGAGATGCAGGTGCATATATACACAACAACGTGAAACGTGTTTGTTGTATATCTAGCGTGACTCTCACCCAGCGACCATTTGCACCTGATACTGAAGAGATTATTTTTACATAGGCTGAACAACGAGGGAGTATAACAATTGCTACGCCTGCACTATTATCTTGAGATAACGAATAGAATATTCTGGATCCAGAAATCTTTTCTAAATTATCGTATGATTCTGACTTCTGAATTTTTGTTTCCTGTATCAAAGCAATGTCAATCTGCTAATTTTTTCGAGTCTCTAGTAAGTGACGTTGCTTTATGTCACTATTTAAGCCTCTAAAATTGAGTGTGCAAATTAGCATAAAAAGTATTATAATGATGTGTATAACCGCCATTATTAAGCTAACTAGATTTTAGACCATTTACCTATTTTACTCGCAAACGCTGCACTACTTAGCTCAACTTTTTCCAAATGTTTATATTTTAATATCTCCATCTTTCTGTCGCTTTGTTCCACTCAATCGATCCGAGACACCAATTACTTTCTCTATATTATTTAAATCGTCTAGATTGAGTGTACTCAGTGGAAAATCAAAGTTAGCCTCAGTATCTTGCGACCTGAATTTTACTTGTCCTAAATTGAAACTCTCTTCCAGAGGGTATTGATCATCATCTTCAACTTGTGTGGAATTAGCCTCTCTGACATCAGATTTGGATTGACTTGTTACTGGAGTAAGACTTAGCCCCTCATCTAGAACCTCTATTTCATCGCCTGCAACTACAGCGATTGGATTCTTAGTTTTTTCACCATGCTTCTCATTAACATGGACTTCAGCTACAATCTCCGCAACTACTGGTGCGATGACATTTTCTTTAGAGACAACTTGCTCTGCACTTTTATCAGCACCCTTTTTGACATATTTGTTCTGCGGGCATCGCCACTTAAAATGATCAGATGATCCACAAACTAGACATTTGTTTTTGTTAGGGCAATCTGTTGCAAGATGTTCTCTGCTTAAGCAGATTCTACACTCTTTGATTTGCCCCCTGTACCATAATGGCAAGATAAATCGACCATCTATCGTGACCTTACTTGGGAGAGGTTGTTCTACCTTTTCGAACCAAATTCTTCTGATGCCATTTTCTAAGGTTCGATCAAATGGATAGGTCTCGTGTTCTACTTTGTCCACTTTGCCATACTTGATCAATTCATTGATAACCCGTTCATCTGGGATCTCTAATGGAACCTTCATCTTGACTAATAGACGATCAGAATCTATTTCCTCCACATTACACACCTCACCGTTCACGACAAGGACCTCGTCGAGCAACTTTTCCCTCACACTTTCATTAACTACGGTGACATTCCATACAGATTTGGAAACGTTAATGAGACCTTGAAGGAACCGTGGCCCTGCCCCAACTACATCCTTCAACCCATGATACACCTCAATTGCCGAAACACCCCAAGCCTTTGTCGTGATTTTAAGACTCAGGGTACGCTTATAGGAGGTTGCCATGGTGTTTTAATAAAAGAGGAAACCCATACTACTACAATATACAAGGGGTAGTACAAATATATAATACCAAGACGTCAGGGAAAGAGCTAAACACTAAATAAATAGTGTCCCCTTTTGAAACCCCGACACCTACCAACAAATATACGAATAGATAGTACAGTCGTATATTTGTTAGTTTGAACCACTTTCAAGTGGTTCACTAACACCTAACCGATTAAAGTGGTTTCCTAATACATACTAACTTATTATAGTCATATATTTGTTAGTCTGTTCGAGTTGACCGGGAACAGCCAACTGACTATAAAGATTTATAAAAATCAAAGTACTAGACTTGCGCTTACAAATGACAAAGGAATTAAATCCACTCACTCAAGCGATCTTGCCAAATATAATGCGCTAACCAACGAACTATAGAAATAGCATACTGGCGCGGGGAGAAAAGTATTGCATTTACCACAGTAAGAGGAGACCTATTAAATGGCTGAAACCGCCAGCTAAGAGGAGTGCCCTTAGAAAATGGAGATACAAAATGCGCTCCAACCAAGACAAGAATTTACAAATTAAACATAAAGTTTCAAAGGAAATACTAATACGAAATATATGTATAAAATTTTTCTACAAAATCGCGCCAGAAACTAGCAATTGCAGAGCTAAATAAATGCGTGCGTTCACTTCGACTACTACTACTACTACTACTACTACTACTACTACTACTACTACTACTACTACTACTACTACTACTACCATAGAATTATAAATTGTATATACATGCATTTTACTGTACTGCTGATATTCTACCGCCACAATCATTATGTACATTTTACGCTCATATGCCCTTGCAGGACCTGAGTGTAACAAAGTGAACTTGAACTTGAACTTGTCACAATGATACATGACAGAAATACTCCGTTATGAAGATAGAACAGTCCGTTAAATGTACGAATTGTATTCTATATGTCATGCACACGGTCTGATTTCTCAGGAAAAATCTTTTTGCGTGAAAATTGCGAGAGTTAATTATTCAATGATTCGCCAATCCACCTCGTTTTGGAGGAAGCAGTCGTTGAATGTGGGAAATGGGTTATCTCAAATTCAGAAATTGTATCTGCCTGTATGCACGTGTACTTGCCCCTGTAGCCATCGCATCAAAAATAAAATTGCTATAATATCAATATTGCAGACGTGTTCAATTGGTATGTCAGGTTGCATCAATCAGGGTTAAGTAGTCTCCCCTGCCTGTCCAAGACAGCGGTATACGAGTTGAATTAACGACTCTTGTGTGAACCTAACCCTTCAAGCCTCAAAACTTCTAGTTCAACTCAACTAAAATGAGTCATGTAGTGGTCTTAGGGCATGTCTATTTGCAGGCCAACAGAGAAGAGTATTTTTAATGTTTACCACCGGAATGACTGGCTCGATAACCGAGCCAGTCATTCCAGTGGTAAATTTTCAAAATTACTCTTCTCTTGGCAGTCAAATGGACACTGGCTAACCAATAACTAAAATTTTCTTTAACGTTACCCTTTTTATCCACGTATTCCAGTGGTAAATTTATAAAAATAATCTTCTAAAATTAAAATTACTTGAAAACTGTTTAACACGATTACGATTAATTGATATAAGTAGTATTTTGAACGCTTTGATGCGTTGTTGACACAAGTGGGGTTAAAGAGAGTTTTATTCACATTGTGAAACTCATATTGAGATTTGATGGCCCAAGATTACGATGCGACTTGGCAATGGCGAATAACCCAGAGAATAGCACTGTTGTTGAACTGTATGATAAACTGGCTAGGATCTTGAGCGATATTTTCTTACAAAGACCATCCCAGTTCAGAAACTTCACTTTGACATATGAGCACACACCTCAGCCACAGCTCGGCTGGTGAAGAAACAATGGACCTTTACAATTTATCCATCAATCATATGACGTCATAATCCACTACATAATCCACTACGTGTCGTGTAGGATGACGTCATATCATGAATGGCGTAGACAAGTATGTCACGAAAGCTCAGTTCGTGACGGACTAAGCGTTGTTGTACGAATTGTATGACTTTACTATTTAATAAACATGTTGTTGAATATTTTGAAACTAATTTAAACTGGGCGCTGTTGCTGTTATACAGTCAAATTAGTTTCGAAATATTCAACAGCTTACCTGTACAGTTTTCTGGAAATTGATGGTCAAGGAGTTCAGGGATCGATCGATCGCAACACGAACGAGGTGTCGGTGGAGCTTAGTTACTCATGGGCGGGGGATGGCTAAAATGAAAATGTCCATTCTCCCACCCGCCATCAACTTCCAGTATATTGCTACCATGTTCTTACAAGTGTTTGAACCACACTAATGCGCATGCGCTTTTCAGCAAGCAGTGTTTTGTGTTGCAGGCAAACGTCTGTCAACAAGGTGAGTTGATCGAGTTGTCAGGTTTGCCGAAATAATGCTTCTATATTTATAATGCAGTATGCGGTGGAGAAAATAGTGCACGCTTGTAAATCGTTATGCTAATTAAGCAAGATTAGGAACATTGACGACTTGCTAGAAAGTATTATTATAGTATGTCCAAGGTGCAAATATAGTCACCAGATATGCGATGAATGATACCGGTCCATGCTATTACAACTATTACAATGTTCATTATATGTATATCTCTATCGATTAGCTCAATTTTTTTCAATCGATGTTCTAATCATACTCGCGCAAAATCCAGAAAAGATAACACCACCTCAACACCCACACCATCAAAAAGAAGACTCAGGTTAATTAGTTTATCAGAATGCCGTGAACATATTAGGCATTTATTTAACTTCAAACTGATGGTGAACGCTAACAAGATTTACGTGTGAATTTATATCTTTGCAGTCGTACGGTAGCGCAAACCCAACACAAGTCGGCGTATATCTTCAAACTGGTAAGTTTAGTCAAAAAGATGAAATTGTGGGGAAAAGTAGTAGTAGCAGTAGCCGCAGCAGCAGCAGCAGCGGGAGGAGTAGTAGTAGTGGTATCAGTAGTGGCGGCGGCAGCAGCAGAAGCAGCGGAAGCAGCCGCCCTAGCAGCAGGGGCAGCAGCAGCAGCAGCATGAGTAGTAGTAGTAGTAGTAGTAGTAGTAGTAGTAGTAGTAGTTGTTGTTGTTGTTGTTGTTGTTGTTGTTGTTCTTGTCATACGCGGAGCAGCAACAGCAGCAGCGACAACAACAAGAAAAGTAGCAGCAGCATCAGCAGTTTTATATTATTGTCAAACGCGCTGGGTCAGCCTGCATAGACATGAGATTCTTTGTCTATTTTATTACGTGGAAGTTGGTGTTTCATCTAGATTGTTATCGGTTGGCTTATTGGTTGTTGGAAACCTCTATTTTATAAGTCTCTTTCTTCTGTATGCTTTGCTCTTACTAAAAGATTTGAAGACTGAGATTCTTCTTATAAACCATAACTGCTATTAATAAGGATTTTCTAATTTGGTTTGTAAGTTAGCATACTCTTCTATGAAAACCTTGGCAAGTTTTACATTTCGTCTACTGTATGTGAGCACAAAAGGCATTATCGGTTCTTATTCGTAAGCCCTGGATCCACGTTTAATACAGAAGGCCATTTAGTGCTTAGACATTTAATCCAAAAAGCTTCTCGAAACAGTTATAGTCGTCGATTTTCTCTTTCTTCCTCAGTGTTTTGTAGATGTGTTTATTGGATGGAAAAAATTTCCCGATCAGCCAGGTGCCACCGGGGATTAATGTGTACAGCAACACTGGTATTTTTATGTAACCGTATGTACGAAATGTGTCTAGTCGTGCGCACGTGGAATCTTCCCTTTGTTTGGCATTCATATTGTTTTTGGCATAAATTGCACCCTAGTAGATAGATGCAGTTTTCAGAATCAGAAGTAAGGCTGGAATGAAATCGAAACTTGTGTTTGGTTTGATAACTACTGTAGTTGTCTTGATTCGGAATAATATTTTCTAACTACATCTTGGTTTTCCACATTCTCGAGATTCGCCATTTCCAGGAGCCTGTCAACGGGCCTTTTCAAGTTTATCCATCCATCATATGACGTCATAATCAACTAAGTGACGTGTATGCTGACATCATAATCGAAATGTCCGTATTTAACTCTTACTAGTCCGACGCGTTGTACGAATCGTATGTCTTTACCATTTAATACACATTCTGTTGAAAATTTTGAAACTAATTTGACTGGGCGCTGTTGCTGCCATAGGCAGCGCCAGCACCCAGTCAAACTAGTTTTAAAATTATTCAACAGCTTACCTGTATAGTTTTCTGGAAATGGATAGTCAGAGAGTTCCGAGATCGGCCGATCCCAACATGGACGAGGTGTGGGTTGAGCTTGGATAGAGATGGGCGTGGCATAGCTAAAACTGGAAATTCCATTATGCTTAATTTTGAGCACACGGCTGTTCAGAACAGGTTTGCTGAAGGAGATTACTGTCTTATATAGCGACATTATTTATCGGGACCTTTCTAAACGTAATCATCAGCCGGCTTAAGGCAAGGGCTAATAGGGTTTATGCTAAAATAATTATCGCATTTTATCCAGTTAAAGGAAAGGATCAGGGAACTAACATATGCTCTTGAATGACAGCTTTATATAATAATCAACCTATACCAACCAGTGAAAAACATAAATAAATCAGAATAATTAGATAAAAGTAACTAAATACCATTTATGACATTTTTTGGCGGGAACAAATTCGTGACGAAGTTGGACGCATTCGCTCTGGTGTATACTGAGCGAATAAATAATACCCGCTATAGCCGGTCATATAAGCTCAGTTATATTCGCGCTAAACTGATTAGCAACTTCATCAGGTAAAATACTGTCTAGTTTTAAAAACAATTTGACTGAAAGCCGTTGTTTCCAGAGACAAGGTCTACATTCAGTCACACGACTGTCAAAATATTCAGTGGGCATCATACTGCGTCCTTGGAAACCGGTGTATTTTGAAATCATTTTGACCGAAACTTGTTGCTTCCACCACAAAAAAGTGACTTTCAAATATAACGTTTTAAAAAGGATCAATAGTGAGTTAGCAGTAGCGAGTTAATCGCTGTACATCGGCACCTATAGTATAGAAAACTATTCGTACCACTTACAAAACTATATTCAGGCGTGCTTTCGTTATCTTCAGGTAGGCCTATGCGGTATACCTGCACATACAGTTGACGCACGGCGGAGCGAGAAGCAACGGCACGGTCACTAATTGGCTCCAAGTTAAGCGCTCATAGATTTAGTAAATGCTTTTTCGCAAATAATCCCGATTCCTTTCCATTTTTACCGATGGTAGTTTATTTAATATTGTATGAGATTACCAATAAACATCATTTGCTATTTCCCTTTTCCGTTACTTTAAACCTGAAATCCCAGGATCTCACTTTTAGAGTCAAGATATACGTAAGCACTAGCTTACAGCCAAATTTATTTCAAAATATTCAACATAATATGTTGTAGTAGTAGTAGTAGTAGTAGCAGCAGCAGCAGCAGCAGCAGCAGCAGCAACAGCAGTAGTAGTAGTAGTAGTAGTAGTAGTAGTAGTAGTAGTAGTAGTAGTAGTAGTAGTAGTAGTAGTAGTAGTAGTAGTAGTGGCAGTAGTAGTAGTAGTAGTAGTAGTAGTAGTAGTAGTAGTAGTAGCAGCAGCAGTAGCAGTAGTAGCAGCAGTAGTAGTAGTAGTAGTAGTAGTAGTAGTAGTAGTAGTAGTAGTAGTAGTAGTAGTAGTAGTAGTAGTAGTAGTAGTAGTAGTAGTAGTAGTAGTGGTAGTAGTAGTGGTAGTAGTAGTAGTAGTAGTAGTAGTAGTAGTAGTAGTAGTAGTAGTAGTAGCGGCGGCGGCGGCGGCGGCGGCGGCAGCAGCAGCAGAAGCAGCAGTTACTTGCTCAGCTAATATGTCTGTGTTACGTACTTAGGGTTGTATATAATTGGACTGAGCTGTTTGTTCTTCTGGACTCTGACATTCAATTCTAATTCCATCCTGCTGCTCTTAGGACAGAATCCAGTGGTTGCTGCGTAAGTATTGAGTAACCTGCATATGATCTATATAACTATGACATACTAAGATATATCACTATTCCGTACAATAAATCAGTTTTAACCCTTCGTGTATCAAAAGCGCCTCAAAGCGCCCAAATGTCACTTATATCTAGCAATCATTCAAGATTTTTCAGGAAAATTTTAATGTTTTGCAGATCATGAAAACTATTTAAAAAATAAATGTACCACTGAAATTTACAAAAAAAAATACCCAAATGTATGTTGTCCTGCAATAGTATCATCTTCAAAGGGAATACAGCGGGCCTTTTGGTCGTCTTGACCGTTAATGGGTTAATCCTCGTGAAATTCACAAATCTGCGCTTAACCAGTGTTAGACTCACAAGCACGTCCCTCTCAGCGTCGGAGATAAGAGACTTATGACATTCATAAACATCTGACCGCTGATTGATCAGGCTGAACAGGACTTTCCCAGATAATGATGTAATTTTCTTCTTCTTTTAGGATTAAGCACCCTATGAAGGACCACCGCCGTGTACGTAGTTTAAATTTTATCAACGAACCATATTGGCAATGCTAATAGTTGTATCTAATTCTATATGGCAAAACAAGAATGTAAATAGCCAACAATGTATACAATGGCCGGTCCATGGGGTAGGGGAGGGTGACCCGGGTGGCAGAGCGCGTTATAAGATTTGCAGCAACGTATCGCGTCGCGGTGCTCCTAATGTCCTAATCATTAGATGGAAATACAAAAGTCACGAAATATCGTTTGCTAGGATTTTAAAATCATGTTTATCCAGACATTCGCAGCAGAAAACACGCATGTCTGCGAGTATATAAATGAATGTACAATCCATCTTGTTAAGAATGACATGATATCTAACCTTAAATATATATTTACAGAGCTATTTAAAGCGGGGGTTCAGTTATTGATTCAGTGTGAGCCATTCGCCCTGATGTGTTTAATACGAGGGTAGTCATTCGAAGCTCTTTTGTCAATTAAGGGTACTAGTACTACTACGTGGAATTCCGTGTAGTGAATTCGGAAGCCCTCTGGGATGACAACCAGGGGACGTCCTCGCGAATTTAAGCCAGTTTCCATATTCAGGCCAAAAGAAAACTATATTTATATTCGTCAAGACCCACGCAGAGGTCATTTTTCAGCTTGCCCATAAACGCGTTAAGTTGACACAGGAGAGGTTAACAGTAATAACAACCAATGAATTAATACTTAGCGCAATGTTTTATTTCTACACCAGCTACCTGTTAAAGCAATGGAACATTTGTCAGCATGATACATTTCCAATTCTAAACATCTTAAAGTAGTCCAGAGGCTTATGAAAAAATCGTACACTTTGTGATACAAGTATGAAATTTGGCACACAGTTAGTATGGCCCATACCAGTTTATTTCAAAATTGGAGTCCAACCCGATTTGACCTGTGGGGGCTGTGGCGGCCATCTTTTTCAAAATGGGCGCCACGCAGATTTTCGATCTTTCATATCTCGGCTAATAATAGAGATATGAACTTAATTTTGGTGTCTATACATATGTTTTCAGGGTCAGGAAATTCAAATATAACACACTCTTCTAAATATCTTGTGTCAGCCATTTTGTTTTCTAATATGGCCGCCATGTTAAGTTAGAATTTATAGATTTCTTCATATTTTGGCTCAAAATAATGTTTCAGCCTTGATTTTTGTCTCTGCACCAATATTTTCATTGTCAAAGATATCAATAATAACAATAGTTTGCATGTTGTCTATGTGGTCTCCTGTTGTTTATTCCACAATGTTTACCATTTATCATCAACACGCCGTGATTCGCCACCATACCACAGTCCATAATATAGATATTCAACTACCCCACCCATTGCCCTGTTTTATATATGCTGATTGTTTTAGGAACAAGGGAATAACATGTCCTAGACTTTTCATTATTATATTAATGTATAGTTTTGTCTTTTTTATTATTAAGATTCAAAAAGCTTAAAATGGCAATGGCATTGAAATTTGTGACAAGTGACATTTCTCTCCGTACTATGTCGCGGTCAGCCATAGATCGGAGTAACTGTTTCCTGTGTGAGCAAGTAACCGATGGAAAATTGACGTTTCCTATGGATCATGTCTTTGGTGGTGCTGGATACAAAATACTAACTAAAGGTCTTCCAATCTTCTATGAGCTTGGTCAATTGCCATCCTCGGTAAAACTGGATCGTCTTGATGATGGTGATGGTCTTGAACCACATTCAAACAGAGACATGTCAAGTAGCATAAGAGATGTAGTTTAAAATATGAGAAGAATCTACGAAACGCAAGAGTACTGATGGGATGCCTCCGATGCCTGAGAAGTTAACATGGCAGAAGACACCACCGTCGGTCCATCCACATACAACCTGTCTCTTCTACACCAATTCTGGAACATCAAATAATCCTCTCTGCAATGCATCCACTCGCAATTTAGATACAAAAAGAAAGCAATATACAATTAATCTTCAAGATCAGTATCTATTAGCTAAGTTGAGTAAATGTGATGTCGTAGCTATAAACATGAAATATAGTCGTCAATGTCTAGTAGCCCTCTATAATAGAGATCGTGCTCAATTGAATACATCACACAAGCGGACTACACAAGATACAGCCACGTTGCCTTTACTGCAGAACTAATCTCCAACATGCAAGAAATCTTGGATAGTGATGAGGCAACACCAGTATTCCAGCTCTCAGAACTGGGTAAACCGTATACGTCCAGGCTAAATCAGCTAAAAGAGGATGCACCATGAAACATCCATGCGACCTGTTTCAAGAATGGGGCACGTTGATACTTCCCCTAGTTAGGGGAAACACAGTGAGGGCCGTGCCATACTATTAGTACCTAGTGGAACTGCTGGCAAACCTATTAGGAAAATGTGTAAACTCAGCGGAGAAAGTGAGACTGCCATTATGTCACGTGTTGCCAATACCATCCATCGTGAAATGTTCAACAATTAATATCCATCGTTGGATGGTACGTTCAGTCGATTGTCAGCAGAGATCAGTGCCTTCGTCACTACTAACGCTTGTTATGATGATACTCCATGATACCAGTATCAAGAACGAAGCAAATTACTAAGCACAGGCGACACTGTCTCTCTCACACAGCTGTTACTATATAACATGGTTCGGCATCTATAAACAGAACCAACATATACTAGACATAGTCGATATCGTGAACCTCCAGTGCCTCTGTTTCTTGGAGCATATCTGCATTCTAAGACTAGATTCAAGGAGATCAGTGACGCTCTTTAATAGATGGGACTCTCTGTAACATATGACCGTGTTCTCCGTATGTCTGCTGATCTGGAAAACTTTGCTATCAACCACTTCGAATCAATATGAGCTGTTTGTCCACAATCACTCAAGATTGACATCTTTACAACCTCGGCAGTAAACAACTAAGATCATGATTCTACCTCAACTAGTGCGCAAACATCACTTCATGGGACTGCTATTTCCCTCTTCCAGCATCCAGATGTTCACAACACCGACATTGAACAAGCCTGTGCCCCGCTTGTCACGTCAACCTACCAGATTGCCAAACTTCCAAACGACTACACCTTACTCCCAGCTGCTGTGGCGATCAACAATCCACCGATTCCAGAAATAAATTATAGGAAGAATCCCGATTCTATAGCTGATCTTGTAGTGGAAACTCAGTGGTGTCAACATGTCTGTGATGTCATCAGTGTGCCACAAATCGTGACAACCAAAACAGGGAGCCTGATGGAAAGGTCAGAAAGCATGTATCATGGGCTGCTCACCAAGCTAAACCGCAGAAGTGAGATTAAAAGTTAAACGGAATCAGTACACTGCTGTCATTATTCCCCGATGAATCCAAGTCAGTTGCCATAATAAAACATTCAGTGGATGTAATGATGAAAGCTGTCAATATCCCCAACTAACGACAAACACCTATCATAGCCTGTGACCAGCCTCTGTACAAAATGATTAAGGACATTCAATGCGCATGGCCTGTCACTCACAGGGAATACTAATATGTGGTGATGTTGGGTGGGTTTCATATCAAAAGGGCATTCCCCTTTATCAGCATTAGTGCAGGCCTATTGGTTCTTAACAATAAGAATGGTTGCCGATTATATCATTGTAGATTCCATACATACGATTGAGAAGCTGGGACAGGAATGGTGTCGCATGATTGCCGACATGACACCCCTTCATGAATTATATCACCATCACAAACGCAAAATTCCTGCTTTTTGCCAACCACGTGCTTAATGAGAAATCGCGAGATCAGATACGGTTTAAATCCTTGAAACTTGATCGCACCTTTCCCCCTACCATATACATCGTCTGTCAAGCACGACAAACCAACATGGCAGAATTCTTCTCACATGAGAATCAGTCATATCCACCTTCCCGAGAAGAATTGTTGAATATATAGGACCATGTCATCACACAGTTAACCCAGACGATGCCCAGATGATCATCCTGGATGGAGCTGCTATTATCAACATGATCAACCCAGGAACATCTGATTCGTTCAATGATCGTGTAACGAAGCTCATGGAATACATCCATAAGTAATTTAGTGGTGATGTGCTGCGAGTTGATATGGTGTTAGCAAGTAACTGACTGGAGTTCCTCTGCGAAGATGAAAACTAATCAGAGCTCTTCCATCTCATCAGTGAACGTGTTGCGAATGAAGCATTTCCTGGAAAGATCATAATTACCCTTGGTGAGAAAGTGTTGTCGTCTGCCCCTGGAAGTCTTGCAGAAACGATAAGATTGTACACATGAGGAGGCGGACACAAGAATATTCGTGCCTGACTTGGAAGGAGCTTTATATCGTATGAAGAAGATTCTTCTCAGACCTGTAGATACAAATGTTGTAAGTATATGTTTGTCCCAAAAGACTAGGTGTGAGTGTTTATGGTTGGCTTTTGGTACTGACACCACATTTCGGTATCATGCAACAGCTATAACTCATCCACTTGGTGATGATAAATGCATGACACCTCCTGCATTCCACGCTGTGGCGGGGTGTGATGTAACATCTTCATTTGCTGGGATATGAAAACATACAGGCTGCCTCTGTGGAATCTCTTCGATGATGCTACAAAGGCTCTATGCACATGGTATGAGATGCCAACCGCAGATAATATATTGGATATTCTTTCGACTATTGAGCGATTAGTGGTGGTCATGTATGAGCATGGGAGCCCTGATGGTATGGTTAATGGTGAAAGGCAGATTTTATTCATCTAGTAAGGCAGAGAAATTGAAAATAAAATATTCCCCCAACACAAGGCGCTCTAGGGCACGCTCTAGGTCAAGCATTGATCAAAGTCTAACAGCTGTCAAGTCCATAAGAGTTAGGGTGGAATTGGGAGATGCCCAGTGAACAACGGGAGATGAAATGGATAACTCATCCTCCTGCTAGTCTAGCATGCTCCGCAGTCATCAAATGTGGATGCACCTAGAGATTTAGGCGACAGTACGAATGTAAGAAGACAGACTTAGCATGTACAACACTGTGCACGTGTGGTGGATGTCAATGAGTTAATGAACATTTGTCAATGTTTCTACAAACATATCTTGTATGCTAACATATGAGTCTAATAATCAGTAGTATGTAAAGTTAAAAGAGTTGCTGAATAGGATAGCTTTAGCAAAGATTTTTACAGTTGCGAATAATTCAATGAAAGAACTGCCATCTTTTGTAGATTTATGGTTGACCATCAACCTGGATAACTAATTTACATTCCTGGTATAATAAATGATTCAGTATCATTTCCAGTTTACTTTCCTCTCTTTAATCTCAGCCTGTATAAGCCCCTATATCATTATTTTGAGCCAAGATATGAAAAAATCTATAAATTATAACATAAAATGGCGGCCATATTGGAAAATAAAATGGCTGACACAAGATAACTTGACAATTCTGTCATATTTGGATTCCTTAACCGTCAAAACATAGGCATAGACACCAGAATTCAGTTCATATCTCTTTTATTTGCCACGATATGATAGATGGCAATCTGTATGGCGGCCATCTTGAAAAATGGCCGCCACAGGCCCCACAGGTGAAATCAGGTTGGGATCCAATTTTGAAATAAACTATTATGGACCATACTAACTGTGTACCAAATTTCATACTTGTATCACAAAGTGTACGATTCGGCTCTAGATGGGGATTAAGCCTCTGGACTAAAGGAAAACACACCGTATCTTACACTAACCATTCAGTGGCTATAATTTGCCACCCATAATCTGTCATTGACATGTTAGCTTTTTATCATGTCGACAAAGAAAGATATCCAGGCTTTAGTAGCTAAATGTTGATACATATCTACAGCCTACGATCGCTGTCATGATTTACTATTCAACCAATCAGAAAAACCCAGCGCATCTTCCACAGTATTTAGCTGCAGTCATATTCACATGTATAAAAGAAATCATATAGGTAAGTTGTTGAATATTTGGAAACTAATCTGACTGAAACTTGCTGCTCCCCTAGACAGCGACAACTTCCAGTCAAATCAATTTCAAGATATTCAACAAAATGATTATTGCATAATAAAGAATGTAAATCATTGGCACTTACATGGCATCACACACCATTAAAGCGTTATACAGTCGTTTGAGGAGACAAAATGGTGGCGATCACTGTTCAACATTTACCCGATATTACACAGGTAATAATTGTGATACAGATAAAGGAATGTGGCATGATATGAATGATATGGATTCTATAAACCATAATCTATCATTACAATATAGCATTTGATATCAGATTAGCATCCCTTTAAATAGCATAATATGTGTCTAGTCTTGAACACACTCTTTGGTTAGCTAGCATCTATGAACACCTTGGCTAGAAGTTATTGGTTTGATTGGTGTCTATCGAGTTCCTGATTCTAGGTCCCGTTCACGCCACATCTAGGCTTGCTTATATTTCAGTCTATTATTTGTAACTTCCTCAGTTTTTACACTGGTACCATTTATACTCCTGGGTGGAGAGAGGAAACGAGGAGTGAATAAGCTTGCATATCTGTTCACCGATTGCTCGTCCGCCACCTGATCGGCTGATATATAAATGTTATATTGTCAACTGTAATGCCTCATATGCCTATACCTATAAATGTGGTCATAAAACAACGAAAGATAACCTCCTGGCTAAATCTTATAACAGGTAATGAAACCAAATTTGTACTTACATTGTACAGGTACGTGCCTACCGACTACCATCAAAACGGACCACAATATAGGTGGCTAAATTGCATCAAAGCTATTTTGGATAATACAGGACACAGCTACATTTGGACAAATCAAACAGCCAACACATCCAATCAAATGCAGACAACGATTACAAAATCATTAGAAGATCAATTTATACAGACAGGGCACACAGATAATGATATATCTTGGAAGGGTAAAATCTATAACTGTTTCAAACCTAATTGGGAAATGGAAAAATATCTTTTAAGATCCGGGGACAGTAGGAAGACACTATTCATGGTGGTGGTGGTGGTGGTGGTGGTGGTGGTGGTGGTGGTGGTGGTGGTGGTGGTGGTTATGATGATGATGGTGATGATGATGATGATGATGATGATGATGATGATGATGACAATGAATTATCAATCTCCTAATTAAGCACACCGCCGGCTACTGTGTGTAATATGTAATTTTCCCCGTGTGATCTGGGAGTAATAAAGAAACTTGAAACTTGAAACAATACAAGCATGGGTGTAATAAAGTATAGTTGAACTTGATCTTGACAGTCGAGCGGTATTTGAAACTCGTCCGCCTGATTACCAGTCGGCCAGGCTAACACGACGACCTCCGAACACCTTAGCTCTGACCCCGTATAGCTTATACAAATTATCTAACCCCTCTTGTGTCAACATCGCCTCAGAGCTCCCCAAAAGCTACCCATATTCATTAACCATTTAATGGTCAAGATTAGTTCCAAGAAAATCATAATTTTCGTACTGAAATATTCTACAAATGGACATTCCTCATGGCACTATAGGTGTCATTTTGGCTAGTCAAGAAAATCAAAAATTCAGCCTAGCCAGTGTCCATATGTAGGTCAGGAGTGTCCAATTTTTTAAAATTTACCACTGGAATGACTGGCTCGGTAACCGAGCCAGTCATTCCAGTGGTACATTTTAAAAAATGGGACACTTGGCCTATAAATGGATGTTTCTCAACACACATCATAGACATTTTGGCCAGTGTCAGACATGTCACAACTTTACAACAGACAGACTGACAAACCGATATACAATCATATAGTATCTGCAATTCACTACTAAGCTTGACAGTGTTCGTGCGCATAAAAACCCACAAAGCGTTGCTGTATCCTCCCTCCTACGTGAACTCTGTAGAATGGGCACTACATATATGTATTTGTTTCCCAGGTTTTCCGAGCAGTATCTGATTATGTACACGCCTACATTCGTAGTAAGTATTTGCTTAAACATCTGGAATTGGAAGAACGGGCAGGTAAAATAATTTAATACCTAAGAAATATTATGTTAAAAATTTTGAAGCAAATTTGGCTGAGAGCTGCATTATCGTCCTAACAGATTAGTTTCCAAATAGGCAATAGAGATTCTGTGACGTCAGTGTTCAAAGGGTTTATATTATGCTGATTCTGAATTCTAATAGATTATAACGCCTACTAATTCGTCATTTGTGTCTCCCGAGATATTCTTCGATATCAGATCAAGACTGTATATCGTGGATAATGAGAGAAAAGCTCGGTATCCGTGTTAATCAGTATAGACAGTAATACAGAATTCAAAGTGACCTGAGGGAGCACACGGATGTGTGAAGGCTCGTCAAAATAAACTAAGTTAATCTTAAAAGATACTACCTTTGAAACCAGTTATTGTCGTGGGTAATGAGAGACACTGGTGTAGTATTTTCACTTGAATTGGGAGATAAAAGTA
Source organism: Chaetoderma sp. LZ-2023a (assembly GCA_034401795.1). Classification (NCBI taxonomy): domain Eukaryota; kingdom Metazoa; phylum Mollusca; class Caudofoveata; order Chaetodermatida; family Chaetodermatidae; genus Chaetoderma; species Chaetoderma sp. LZ-2023a. The sequence continues at coordinate 165,870,900 of CM067369.1, read as the reverse complement.
ACTGAATCTTTGAAGGGGACGTACAGGAACTACTGCATTCATGCACGACTATTATTTCATCATCATCATCATCATCATCATCATCATCATTTTCGCAGTACTTAAACCTTAGGCTTTTCTTTTCAAGTCCCGGCGATATCATACAACCAATTTTTAACAAATACAGAAGAGAGGGGATTTGACAGCATTATGTGCTTTACTTGTTAGTCATAGATATTGTATATTAGTGTTTGCTAGTTATCATTATGAAATGTACATGCCCAGCAGTCGCCAGCTGCAGTGTGCCGCCGACAGCCTATACTCTGGTTTAAACGCTGTTTTATGGCATGTACGTGCCCAGCAGCCGCATGCTGCGGTGTGTCGCCTACAGCTGATAGATACTGGTGTAAGCGTCAGCTGCAGTGTGCCTCCTACACTTTAGCCCACTTGCGCTCCCAAATTACTTTAAAATCACTGTGTCTAGTGTCCTGTATATTGTTTGTATGGGGAGAAACTAGTTGTGGTTCATTCTCGGTATAATGTCTACAGTCTTCATTTTTTCCGAATAATTAGTCGAAGAGATATACTTTTTGTCATATAGGAGTCCAGTTTAGCCTTGAATTCGTCTAAGTTCTTGATTTCCACGATATGTGCTGGTAGAGTGGCGGGTGATTCCAGATTGGTGGGGTACGTTTTGCAAAGCAGTATTTTCTTAAGTTAGTGTTTAGCGTTGAATTCTTAGTTTGAAGCTATGACCATGTGGAGGGTTCGCTGAAGAGACTGGATGAATCAACATTATAAATGTTTCTCATCAGTTTGTACAGTTTAAACAGGTCTCCACGTGTCCTGCGATACTTCAGAAAGAGCACATTTAATGATCTTAGCCTCCTTTCATAATTGACGTGTTGTATGTCGGGGATTAGCTTGGTTGCTTGGTATTGTACTCGCTCTCTCTCTCTCTCTCTCTCTCTCTCTCTCTCTCTCTCTCGCTCTCTCTCTCTCTCTCTCTCTCTCTCTCTCTCTCTCGCTCCCCCTCTCTCTCTCTCTCTCTCTCTCTCTCTCTCTCTCGTCCGTGACTGTCTCAAAAGCTGGGGTGCCGACACCGAGTTGCAGTATTCCAATGTAGGTCTGACTAGTGTTTTGTATGGCAATATCGATGTTTTTGGAATCCAAGTAGGTAAATGTTCTTTTATAACGCCTAGTATACCATTTGTCTTCTTGACGTTGGTATTTACATAGTAGGCAGAGATTAGTTTGTTGTCAATGTGAATTCCAAGGTTGTTTCACAATCCGTTATTGGTGAGGAAATTGGAGTATCTGTCATGTTGTACTGTATTAGTGGGTTATTTTTGCCCAGATGGAAAACATGGATTTTTGGCGAATTGAATCCAAGCTGCCAGGCAAGTGACCGCTGGCATGTCCGTTCAATGTTTTTCTATCTGGCTGTGGTTACAGGATTCCCGATTAGCTATATGTCATCTGCAGAGATTTTGCATATACGGTCACTAGCATCAGGCAGGTCACTCATAAAGAGAACAAACAGTAAAGTGTCCAGGATGCTGCCCTGCGGCACACCACTAGTTACCTCCTTGTAATCAGATTTAATTGATCCAAGTTTCACGCTTTGCTTCGAGTTGGTAAGGAAATCACGAATCTAGTTTACTATGTGGCTACCCATTCCGTAAGCATGTAGGTTGCTAAGTAGTCTTACATGGCGTACCGTGTCGAATGCCTTTTTAAATATAGGTAGATTACGTCAATTGGCTGATGGGCATCTAAAATTTGGGTTGGGATTTCTAGATATTCTAATAGTTGTGTCTTATACGATCTGCTGGGCCTAAAACTATGCTGGAATTGAGATAGAAGATGGTTTTGTTCCACGCACTCCATTATTGCACCCCGGGGAGATGATTCCAATATTTTGCACAGAATAAAGTATTTATAACCTAAAACGGCAAATCGCATAATCTTCAGAATGAAAGAATAGTGATCTTATCTAATCGGAGAAATAGGTCTTTTGATTCTTATCCAATTACGGACACATATTTGCGAATACCAGATAAATGCGTTAACTCACGTGGAGCCTGTTTGAGTGTACATTACAAGATGGGCACACAGTGGAGAAAGACAAACAGTTGAAGAACATACATTATGCTTGCTATTCAGCAGAAGCCAAATTGAATGCGTATGAAGCTCGCTTTCCAGTAAATAATGACATCCATAAGCAATCTAAAAATAGAGGTGTGTTTTCGTGCCCTAACGTAATGGCCGGCCATATTATTACGTCATCACAACGACTAGACTGGTACACACAGTCTACTCTGGAGACCAGATAGGTCTGGATCCAGTCTTTCTCCCTGTTGAACTATAAACGCAACAATGCGGATCGTGTTGAGTTTGGTATCACATTAACCTTAGCACTAACAGACATTAAAATCGATTTGATCCACCGCTGTGATTCATGTGGTATAAGCATTTACAGCAATGTCAGCAAATTCTTGTCCCCGTTTAGAGTGCGTCCGATTTGAATTTTAAGACGAAGTAAGAGGGAATATTTTTCTGTTAACTAATCTTTTTACAGAAGACTGTGCTCTTTATATCATCTCGTTCTAGGTGAAATAATATTGTCGACATAGATAGGATAGAGTAATTCTCGTGTCATGTCACATTTCAATTCTCTTTATCATTAGATCATAGTGAAAATTACTACGCAAATAACCACTCATTGCACACACGATTCTCTCATTGATCTCGTATTGAAGGATATCTCGCGAGATACAAATTATCTAGAAAATGAAAATAAGATGATGTCCCGGTGCTGGCAAGATGATTAACATCCGTGCCATGGCTGTTCCAGCATTGCCTCTAGCGGCATTTTATGTGTCAATATCCTATACAACTCTCATTCACACGCACGCACGCACGCACGTACGCACGCACGCACGCACGCACGCACGCACGCACGCACGCACGCACGAACACGCACACACACTCTCTCTCTCTCTCTCTCTCTCTCTCTCTTTCTCTCTCTCTCTCTCCCTCTGGATCTCGATCTCGTATCGAACGAGATCTCGCGAGATACAAATTATCGGGAAGATGAAAATAAGATAATGTCTCGGTGCTGGCAAGATGATTAACATCCGTGCCATTGCTGTTCCAGCATTGCTTCTAGCGGCATATTATGTGTCAATAACCTATACAACTCTCGTTCACACATACACACACACTCTCTCTCTCTCTCTCTCTCTCTCTCTCTCTCTCTCTCTCTCTCTCTCTCTCTCTCTCTCTCTCTCTCTCTCTCTCTCTCTCTCTCCCTCCCTCCCTCCCTCCTTCCCTTTCCCTCTCCTTCTCCTTCTTTTTCTCCACCCTCTCTCCTCTCTCTCTCTCTCTCTCTCTCTCTCTCTCCCCCCCCCTCTCTCCCTCTCTCTCTCCCTCCCTCTCCTCTCTCTCTCTCTCTCTCTCTCTCTCTCTCTCTCTCTCAGCAACAGCGGCCAATCAAGTTAGTATCAAATTATTCAGCAGAATGTTTATTAAATTGTAGAATGTTTATTAAATAGTAAAGACATACAATTCGTACAACTGACGTCTTTTAAAAGTTGCTAACGGACTTAGCTACGTCATTCAACACGCATTTTTATTGTGACGTCAACATACATGTGACGTAATTCATTATGACGTTATATACGTGAGTGACAGATTGGATTCATCAATTGGCGGCACGTTAGATCTCACACGCACGTGACTGGAAGGATCTATTTCTTGCTGTAGGCTATGTCCCGCCCATTTCTAGCTAATCTCTTCCTAACATTTATACGCTTGCTGGAATAGGTTTATAAACCCTATACTTCAAATCCTGTATTCCCACAATTTAAATCTCACGGTAATTATACAGGTAAACTGTTCGATATTTTGAAATTGATTTGACCTGGGCCTGTTTCTGCCTATGGCTTAATTAGGACTGGGAAGACTGAGCTGACTATATGGCAGTAAATACGCCCAGTCAAATTAGTTTCAAAATATTCAATGCAATGTTTATTAAATTGTATATCCATCAAAGACATGCTATTCATACACTTCCAGACGGACTTTTCAAATTTCCTGACGGAGCTATACGTGTCATTACGATTGTGACGTCAGCTGACTAGTGACGTAGTCGATTATGATATCATATACGTGAGTGACTGATCGGATCCGTCAATTGCCACCCACACACACCCTCACCACCACCTCTATTATCGGGCTGTGTTAAAGGGAACTTTTAAAAGTTTCATACCATTAACCTCCTCGGTTATTCAAGTAACTTTAGTATGTCTACGCATTGTGCACATTCTCTCAAAATACACCACACATTGTCCGGACCAATGGATCGTTCCAGTTTTAGCTATGCTCCGTCCATCTCTAGCTAAGCGCCGCACACGTGTCAATATTTCAGAAAATACACACCGATTCGCTTGAAGCGTTCTCAGTTAATAACAACAACAAAATTTTGTTCCATATCTAGCAGACTGCCACCAACGCGCTGATCGATTCCCAACTCAAAATGTATCACCTGTATGGGACGTAAATCACGCTAATTTATTTGCTCAGACGTTTCTTATTTCACGAGATTTATGTCCCTTTCACCATAATTTCAATGAAAATTAGCCAATTCTGCGGGATTTTCAAATATCTCCTTGATAACCGATTTAGAAGAAATCAGTTAATCAGTCTGTTTAATAAAAAAATCAAACACGTACCCGCGTATTCAGGAGGAAAAACTACTAGAACCAATTACAAATATCAGGTGTACTAAAGGTAATTTCGGCGACAGCGCTTTCGATATCTGCCATGTTTACTATTGAATCCTATGCATGGCTCTGTTAGCAGTCACTGGTAGGGAGTTGGCTAAAGCTGCGTTTACTTGGCACGCGTAATGCGGAAAGCGGGTTTCCGAAACGGAACGTGGAATATACTTCCGATCGCTCTTTACTATTTTCCATCATCCATTTACCTGCACGCGGTAAGCGGTATGCGGAACAGCGAGATGCGGAAGATCACGGAACGGGTGTGGGGGGAGGGGGGGGGGGGGGGGTGCGGAAAAACCGATCGCTCAGCACATGTAACCTAGCAACGAAACGGTAATCCAAGTGGTTAAAGCTGATGGATCGTCTAAAATTATAAGAACTAATTTTTCAAAAAAATTAGGAAATCAGTAATATTATAGTTACATGTTGTTAGATTAGGCCAAGGTATCATTTTGAAGCTAGTCGTCAGTATCCTCCCATTTTGGATCTACATTTCTCGCCTCCGTACATACACATTTTGTAATGGTCTCAGTGGAAAGCTAAATATCAAAGCGTAAAAAATGTATTGTCGCTTTTGAAAGAAATTTGATAGAAATATCGCAATATCACCAATAAAAGTGCAATAAAATAACGCAATGATACCGCGTGCAAGTAAATGGTACACGCGATATTTTACCTGCATTCCACGTACCTGCTTTCCGTTCCGGGTTCCGCAATCCGCACCCCGCGTGCCAGGTAAACGCAGCTTTAGCGATTGCCGAAATTGAAAAGGCTGAAATCAGAATTCCCGTTTTGCGCGTTTTCAAACTTGCATTTCTTGTTTATTTCTTACTGTATACTCGCACAATTTATATGTGAGAGACGAAGTTTGATTGTTTTTCAAATATATTGTATAAATGGCTATTAAAATTGTGTTTGCATAAGGGGCTTTAAAGTAGGACTAAATCGAGCCAATCATGCCATGATTAATTATGACGTCACCCTACACGTCACTTGGTTGATTATGACGTCATATGACGTCATATGGTGGATGGTACTTATGACGTCATTTGACGTCAGATGGTGGATGGTACTTGAAAAGTCCGTTTTCATGAAGAGTTGACAGAAACAGTTGCAATATGTATTTACTGTTTCAGTTCAGAAATGTGAATCGGGTGCTTCAGAGATATCTTAATGCGCAGGTGCGTAAATATGTTTGAATTAACTACTGATTCAGTTCTCCTGAATTTCTACAGACTACATTTTCCATGGGTTTTAACTGTGGATATGCTAAATATTTTGAAAACAATTTGACTGAGCCACTAACAACTTTCAGTCAAATTGTTTTCAAACTATTCAGCATGCCCAGAGTTATTGCCCGTTTAACGTATTGTTTGGTGACTTACAGCAGTAGGACGATTAATTAATAATCTTAAATTTATCGCTTCAAAATTGTCTTATATTTAGTATTTGATGCAACAATAATAAGTATGGTAACCAGTTCTAATGACACTCATCAGAGGAAAAGATTGCAAGATTTAGGCACGTGCCTGGTATGAATAGTACAATAGACCATGGATATCGCTAATAACACAGGTTACCGGGCCAATACCGAACCAATCTGGCCCGAAATGGATCCAGTACTTGGCCCAGTAACCTGCGTTATCAAATGTTATTAATTATGTATAATACGATTTAATCATTTTCCCCGCAGAATATTGTGTACCCAAGCATGATCTTTACGCTAAACAGCAACATCTTGCATGCTATATTGCAGTATCTCTTTATCTACGTCTTTGAATTTGGAGTAAGGTTTGTAAAAAAACATCTTAGCTGTCTGTCTACTGAATTTATGCAGAGTATATTTCCCATTGGGTTTAACTCTGGACCTGTTGATTAGTTTGAAAATAATTTGACTGAAAATTGCTGGTGGCTAAGCCATCAGCAACTTTCAGTCAAATTGTTTTCAAAATATTCAGCAGGTCCAGAGTCATTACCTATTGAAATTATTGTTCTGGCGGCTTGCAGCAGCCAGACAGTTACTTGTTATTTATCCAATTAAAAGGTCTCATACGTCGATTAATTCATTGTTTGTATGGGATAGCTAACGTCCATGACGGCTCATGTAAACGGGGTATTACTAATTTGTACCTATCCGTCCTATTTGCTATTTCTGTGAAACGAGTAGACGGCCCAAAGGTTGAGGATATCTCGTACTAATCTATGTTTGAAACAATACCGAAATAGTTTGTCGTCGTCGTCGTCGTTCTTGTAGCTGTCATCTTCATAGTTGTCATCCTAATTGTCATTTTCGTCGTCATCCTAGTCATCTAGTTATCGTGGTCCTAGTTCTTGTCGACGTCGTCGTCGTCTTCGTTGTCATCATTCCTAGTTGTCATCCTGGTCGCTTGTTGTCCTTTATGGTGTCATCCTAGTCGCCGTCTTAGTCATCGTCATTGTCGTCGTCGTCGGCGTTGTCGTCGTCATCTCGTCGTCGTCGTTGCTGTCGTGATTCTTAGTCGCCATCCTAGTCGTTTGTTGCCCTTTGCGTCGTTATCCTAGTCGGCGTCCTAGTCATCATCTTACTAGTTCATGTCGTAGTCATCCTAGTCGGCGTCCTAATGATCGTCGTCGTCGTCGTCGTCGTCGTCGTCGTCGTCGTCGTCGCCGCCGCCGTCGTCGTCGTGCTTTTGGTCTGGCATATTAAATTTACCTTTCACAGAGGCTCTGCAGCAGCGATAGACATAGCGTACTTCTCCGTCAGTTGTCAGCATTTGGTCTACATAATAGTAACCAAGATTTACAAGAAAACATGGAGGGGTGAGTTTGCATGAACGATGTACCTATACTAACACATGATAGACAGATATTGCTTTCCCATACAGCAGAAAAGATCGTAATATCGAATTATAAAAGAGCCTTACTGTATATGTCATGAAAATTATGTGTTTAAGTTTGTTATTTTGTGTGATTTTCGATAGAACGTAGAACAACCTGTTTAAGGTATGCGTATCAAGGCACTATTCATGAATGGAAGAATCCACTTGTAGCTACGCCCCGCCCATCTATAGTTAAGCCCCAGATTTTCTCGTGTTTGAATTGATTTACATACTTTGAGTCATGAATTCCCAGAATCAGAATTTCATGGTAATTATAGAGTTAACCTGTTTAATATTTTGAAACTATATTGACTGGGGGCTGTTGCTGCCTAGGGCAGCAACAGCTCCCAGTCAAATTAGTTTTAAAATATTCAACAGAATGTTTATTAAATAGTAAAGCCATACAATTTGTACAACTGACGGACTATTCCAGGTTCAAGACAAAGTATTAAATTTCTGTCAATTATGATTGTTACATCAGCCTACATGTGACGTAATTGTTTATGACGTCATATAACTGACTGACAGATCGGATTGATCCACCACGCAATTTTGACAAAATTGTATTCCCAGAAATGTAGTAATATTTCTATTTCCAGGTTGGAGTCGGGAGTCTTTGCTAGACTGGGGTGTCTTCATGACAATGGGATCTGCGAACATCCTGATGGTGTGTTTGGAATGGTGGACATTTGAAATAGGAAATCTGTTGATGGGTACGTTTATAATGTTATAATACTGGGCATTCGACTGAATATAAACCAGAGCTGAAAGCGAGCCCTCACACATATTTTTAATATTGTTCACTACTGTAAAATAACAACTTGACGCCAATATGGGGTGGGGCGGGGCAGGTATGACTGGTGTGTGGGGTGGGAGAGTGTGGGGGATGGTGGTGGTGTCATGAGACTGAGTTTTATTCACACTTAGCCTATATATATATATGATTTGATGGCGCCGTCTGCGTACGAGTACGCACGAGTACGCATATTGATAACTTTAGAGTGGTGGCGCAGTGTAAGGGAAGTAACTCTCTCGTAAAAAATATTTAACACTCAAAAAAGATAACTCATACATTAAGACTATATGTTCCGACTACTAGCTCTATCTAACCTCTTTAAACTTATTAATTTGGATCTTCAATATGTCACATATCGCATGTAATCGTGATGTCCGTTCGTCCGTTCATCCGTTTGTCTATCCGTCCGTTCGTCCACCTGTTCGTCCATGGCTGGGACATGGGAGTGCTGAAGAACACTGTTAGATGATTAATTTAGCGTTAAATGTCAAGAACATTAATGGGCTGGCGACACAGAATATTACTGTATAAATGTTATTTAACAAAAACAATAAATTGATTCAAATATATTATTTAATTGATAGGTCATTTTCCAATTTGAACAACAGTCTCTTGTTACTGTAATGCTAGCATCGCGCCTTTAACACGGCATCATTCAACGGAAGGGTCCAATTTAAATAATGACACTGAGCTGTCAATACCGGTTGTGACCTCCGCACGCATTAACCACCGCCGTACATCGCTTTCTCATGCTTCGAATTAAGCACCTGATGTCACGAAGAGGAATCGCATCCCATTCCTGGAGCGGTGCAGCGTCCAGCTCCCGCACGTTGTGAATATGTGGATGGTTCTCACGCACCATACGGCCAAGAATGTCCCACACTTGTTCGATAGGAGACAGGTCCGGTGATCGCGCTGGCCAGTCAAACACCCGAACGTTGTTAGCCTCAAGGAAATCACTGGTGACCCTAGCTGAATGAGGACGGCGTTGTCTTGCTGGAACATAAAGTCTGCATGATGCTGCATAAAAGGGATGCCAACAGGGGGCGACAACCTCTTCACAGTAACGTTGAGCCGTTAAATTTCCGCGAATCACAATAAGATCTGTTTTGCCATTTTCATGGATTCCAGCCACACCATGACACTGCCGCCACCGAATCTGTCGTGCTGAATGATGTTGGCTGCATCATACCGTTTTCCTAAACGTCGCCAACCCCGTTGCCTACCATCCGCCACATCCACACAAAACCTCGACTCATCACTGAACAAAACGTGGCTCCATTGTTGAGCACGCCATCGCTGATGAGTTCTTGCCCATGCAAACCGATTCTCGGTGTGACGCTCTGTAAGCGGAACAGCAAAAGTGGACGACGTGCATGCAGTCCAGCATCATGGAGTCTGTTTCGCACAGCTTGTGCATGCACTGTAGTGCCGGTAGCGGTGTGCAAATTACGGGACAGCCGCAGCTCAGTCTCAAACCTGTGACGTCGTGATGACGTCACTAAGTAGAGGTCTTCTCGTGGTGCTGTTGCTCTCGGCCTGCCAGATCGTGGTCGGTCATTAACATGTCCAGTTTCCTGCTCACGTTGGCGGAAATGGTTGAGGTGTGAACATTAAAATGTCGAGCAACAGCGCGAACGCTCTGTCTGCCCAGCAGCGAGTCTTCCCATTGCTTCATGGCGCTGATTTTCGGGTAGCCCTGGGCGGCGGCCCCTGTTCGGTAGGGTAAACTTTTAAGCGTTTTGTGTTAACGTTCGTTATCTGCTTTTGCAATATGGTGAATTTTTTCCTTCGCTACCCGCCAATGTGACCCAATGCATGAAAAATGCATTTTCACATGCAGTAAGCGTGCGGCCGAGAAATGCAAGAAATGATTTGCATTTCTTCATGACCAGCGAGACATTACGTTGAGGACACATGCCTGCAAAATTTGGTTATAAATGGACGCATAGTTTTAATACAACAAACCAAACTTCACTGTTGCTAAACTTTTTTGGCTCAGTATATATATATATATATATTTGTTTGTGGCAGGAATCCTTGGTACAGTGGAGCTGGGCGCAGCAGGAATTATGTTTAGTCTGTGGCCAATGTTTGGATCTGTAAGTACTCATTCACTCTATCTACAGCATAATGCAACTATATCTCCATTGTAAAGTATGGCTCAGATATAGCTTAACCTTATTCGAAAACAAAATAAAACGTACGGTTAAATATTTCGAAAATAATTGAATTGGAAGACATTGCTGCCAATCCCATTATGTTCAAAATAGTTAACGAAACATTTCTTATATGTTGTTCAAGATTCTACGAAGTAAAATGTTTTTGGTTTTTAAAAAACATTTTAACTTATTTCTGAGCTATAGTGGAGCACTGTTCTCTATACATAGCATTGCAGCTCATCCACATGGCGACAGCCCAACCATAAGTGTTAACTCTTTCAACCCGAATGGCCGAATCCGCAAACTCCTCATTAAAAATTTAATAAATATTATATTAAATATTTTAGAACCAATTTGACTGGAATCTGTTGCTGCATATAGAGCAACGTGTTCCTGTCAAATAAAATTTAGAAATATTCAACATGCTACCAGTAAAATTATCTTGTCGAAATTGTGATTCCGGGAATTCATGGCTCGAAGGGTTGTCTCCATAGAGTTATAAAATATATTATTATAAACCGAATAACTATGGGCACCATTAAAAATTTGATAAAAAGATAATATAACTATATCTAAAGATAGAATTTATATTGAATATTTTGAAACTAACTTGACTGGAACCTTTTTGCTGCCTACATTATTTTGATTGGGACGTCAACAGATGTGTGACATTTTGATTATGACGTCAGACATTGATTATGTGAATTATGTGAGTGAAAGATGGGATCCATCTATATTGTGTTTCAGCAAAATATGTCCATCTACCCGCATCCACGCCCACCACCCACCTACCCCACGCTCGCCCATCGCAAACCTAGGTCTCAATGGATAAGTTTCGAACTCCATGAAGGATCTGCTTCGAATTTGGTAAATCAATATGCATGAAGACTCTATGGATTCAGCCGGATTTCCCTATAGTTGATAGTGTTAGCTCACGAAGAAAACATTAATTTCGTCAAAAAAATTTTTTTCTCGCTGCGTAAATTTAAGACGGCACTATCAAAAAGGCGTTTAGTTCCGTCACGAATATCGAAAAGTACGTCACGAAGTGTACGAATTGCATGTCTTTGATGAATTTACTATTAATAAAACATTCTGTTGAACTCCTCCCAGTCAAATTAGTTTTCAAATTATTCAACAGCTGCCCTTTATAGTTACTTTGACTATTTGATTCTGGGAATTCAGTTTAAAATTGATTCTAACACGTGCAGCGGTCGGCAGAAATTAGCTAGAAATGGGCGGGGAATAGCTAGAAATTTGCGGGGAATAGCTAGAAATGGGCGGGGCATAATTAGAAATGGGCGGGACATAGCTAGAAATGAATCCAGCTATTGGAAACATAGTTGATAGCATTGGTGTGTTTCATATGTATTGCTTACATGTACATGTACATCAATAATGTAGGGCCCCATGTAATCCTGTGGGATTTCAATGTTAATTTTTGGCATATATATATATATATATAAGTAATTGTCATGGAACCCTGAATCAGAAAAATGATGTTGCCATTTTTTCAGAGCACTGTGAAGGTCATTTGGAGATCAATTAATGTTACGACCCAAAATATCAATTTTCATACTTAGAAATATTTTTCAAAAATCATATTACTATAGTCATGTAGCATATCAGATGAAAGATAATGATGAGAAACTGCCAAAAATACATATTAATATTGATTATATTGCTCTTGCTAATCTCTGGGACAAAATACACGCAATTAATGCAATGTTACAATGCAATTCGTAATATTACTTTACTGAATGATGTTAAAAATTAGCATTTAAACGCCACAGAATTACATGCAATTCGAATTACTTAATTTAAAGATTAAACAATGGCATAAGAACCATATAGAACAATCTAAATACTAAAACGCATTTAATGAATAACACCGTGTATGTAGTACAGCTTAGCTGTTAACTGGTGTCGTAAACTTTTTACAATAAATTGCAATTAGTTGTGAACTTCTTTAAAATAAAATAGACCATAAACGTCGTAATTCACTTTGTATCTTGAAGAAACAATAACATTTAAACAACACTACAATAGCAGCTAATAAGTGTACACATTTAAACATTCTTATCATCGCCGTCATCATCGGAATCAGGTCCCAGCATATTATGAGTATTTTCACAGTAAAGGCTATTTGCATCACAAACACACATCTCTATGCCTGTTAGACCATGTCTTTTGCATGTATCCACATTTGCTGGTCTTACAGCTACATTTTATAAACTCAGTTGGATTACGAGCATGTGACAGATTGGAAAGATCGAGTACCAACATGCCAGTCACTTCTTCCCGGCCATATTCCACATGCGGTGGAAGGTTAGGATTAGCTACATCAGAATAGTGCCATGTCATAGCTTTGTACTGTGCACGGAGTATATGCTGCTTCAAGGCCTCTCGAGCAATGTATAGTTTCTCTGCTTCAGCCTGACATTTCCTTAACAGATGGAATCTGGGCTTGCTCACCTCTGTTATCTTAGTTTATTTAAGACGTAGAGAACACATATATTCTTCCACTTTTTTCATGATGTGCTCAGATGGCCGCGGAAAATTCCCTACTTCGTCGAATGCATCAAGGACATTGTTACTGACTGTTTCCAATGTTTGCAATGTTTTCCAGCATGCTACCTTTACCTTTCCACATATTCTCCCAGTGTTATCGGTGCCGGTTAAGGCATGAACACATGGAAGCCAGCAAATATCGTTGTAGGCATGTTGCAAATGTACTAACTGCCTCTCGTACAACTATCACACATGGGTTGTTGTTGAGACCAGGAATTTCTGCAGAGCTATGACAAATACGGCGGCATCCCGTGATATAATGTGTGCCTCATATACATGCTGACCAACATGTATAGCATGACGAATCAGAATGGTATCTGCTTCCTCGTGATTGTTAGATAGGTGCTTGATATCATGATGGTTTGATTTGGCACAACTCCATTGGCCACAACCAAGATGTTGAGATCATGCTTGAAATGGTCAAGTAATTTTGTCAGCCGAATAGACAGTATGTCTATCTTTGTTTTTGCTATTGCCAAGAAAGCGTTTGAGTTAAATCTTGGTTTGCACTGAATCTGAGACTTCGGAGCTGCAACCACGCGTGGCCTTCCTTTGGAAACGATTTCGTGTACCTTGTTCAGGTGACTACTCCGTCTCATTTCGATCAAATACCATATGACCAATTTCATACTTCCGTGTCTTCAAATCAATTAGAGGTAGAAACTTCCTGGATATTTCTGACCTGATATTTCCTATGCAACCGACATAGCCTCAATCACAATGGCTCTAGTAATGACTTGTTCATCGACATCTTGACTAATCACTTCTTCAATGGGAATTTAACTTTCAGTAATTGCTTCTAACTTTGGTATAATTTTACTTTTACCTGTAGAAGGAAGGAGAGAACCATTTGGTGAAAACGAAAACAAAGACCGTGAAAGGCATCAAGATTCGTATTTGCCAATCACTTCCAGCAGACCAATGTTTGTGTGCGATCGTGCAATGATTAGGAGCCTTGCAAAAAGATCTGTTTTCTTTTCAACCTCCCTTGTTCTTAGATTCACTTTAACAACCCGGCTTCCATCAGCCCAATTCAACAGCTTGAGTTTAATCATTCTATCCCAGAGCTTAGTGGGACCTATGCTGCGTTCAACATTACTATGCAGTTCAATTCCTACATTATCACTGCCCAATATATCATGTTCTGTATTCACTGGCTTTAAAGTCTTTCTCCTGTGTTATTGAGAAATATTTGTGGTACTTTGTAGACCATCTGATAGACAAATATGCGCTAGTGTGATCAAGAAAAGACTGGATAGTACTGCAGGCTTCTACGTTATTATACCAAGCCCCATTTAACTGTTATCGTCTTATTAAATGTGCTCAATATCATGGTCTAGTCATGTCTAATCCAATGGCATCTCAACGATGTACTGGGAAATCATCCTAGCATAGCTCAGTCAGATTTTTAGCAAAGAAGTGCCTGCACATTCTGTCTAGAGTGGATGTAGCAGCCCATTTCCTTCCCGAGTTGCACAAATGAAAAGAACTAGAATCATAGCCATTTCCATATACTGATGCTTTAAACAAGTGATGTAGGTTTTCATACATTGTGTGCAGTTGGTATTGTACTTGGTTCAGATTAAGCAAATCTACCAGGTTTTTGTTCTCTTGTGTTATATCAATGCCTGCTATACTGCTACACGTATCAGAAGGTATGCATCTACTCAACGTATTCTTCACTTCCAAAGTTGCCGTTGAGGCAGTTTTCTTGAAACAGATAAATCAATACCTGCCAGGAGGTGGTATGTGTTTCAAATGACCTTTTCATATGTTTCCTTTGAGAATCTGACGTGTTATCAAGGGCCCATATAGATTAGATTCAATCCAAGCATCATCAAGTCCACTACGCTCTATAGTTGAACCTACTGTCCCTAGCATACAGTATGGAATTCACCACTGCGAATAACTCACTGGTCTTTGTAGTTTGACCGCTTGCATCTCCAATCTTTTCGATTTTCCAGAGAGCACGATGTCCAAGGTAATTACCATTTTTCGGCCTGGTCCCACTATTACAGTGTCTATGTGATGTGCTTGTTTCAAAACAGTTAGAAACGACTGCCGTTCATGGATTGATGCTGCAATCAGTAGCAAGGCATGTGCCGAAGTCTGTGGGTTAGTGTATGTATAATATACTGATTTGTAAGCTGACCAAGTGGGAGTTGTCTGTGATTGAACGACTGATCATTTTCCACAAATACATCATCCATTTCATTCGCTGCATACAGATGTGCTTTTGCGTCACGTATGGTTCTTTGAAATGAGCATACCATCAGCCAAGCAATGCCATCCATTTGGTTTTCCTACAATACCTCTTTGTTCTTAGTTTTTGAAAGTCATCATATTTTATGTTATTTTCTGTCTTTATTTGCTCTTTGATGTTGCATGGTAGCAGTTCATTGATGGTCGAAATAATATTTGCCAATGATTTGTCTTTAGTTTGGGGCAATACAGTTATTTTCCCTTTATATGGTGGCTCATCCGACATTCTTTGTTGGAATACTGCTAACGCTGTTGCATACAGTGCTCTCTTTCCAGTAAGGGTCCTCATTGAAATCTGTATTGTTTGCTGCAAGGGAATATATACCGTCCATGAAAAATGGACGTCGGAATGTGTACACTATCAGTTTGCCTCGTCTGCTGAATGACTACATTAGCTAGTTGTTTTTCTGCAGATAGTTAATGCAGCATCCAAGTTTATGTAACAAATTAACTTTAGTCTTGCTTCTTGTAGCCTGGTGTATTGCCATTCCAAGTCCAAATACCAAAGGCTTTTCATTTGGATGGTGAACACCTATACGATCATACTTAGGTGCATACATCACCTGCTGACTAGATGTATGTGTACATTATATTCTGGGCAATAATTATTCTTTTTGCTCGGACTGATCTTTTCCTACTTTCAGTTTTAATTGTTGTTGTTAATCCCACAATTATCCAACGTAGTCCAGTGTGTCAAGAGGTTTAGGTACATTATCATATATTACATCAAGGGAACCTTCAAATGACAGTTACTAATGTGCAATTTATCACAGATGACCGAATCGAACAAATGTTGTTTTGAGTAAATGAGTTTTAAAGTAGGCCTAAATACGCGTATGTGATCGGTGAGATGAGTACGAACCCGGTAATCAATAGCAATTCAAAGATTCAACAGTTTCTCGTCGTTAGCGTTCATTTGATATGCTACATGACTAGGTTCTTATCATGTTTAAATATTTTCGAATGTAAAAATTGGTCATTTGTGGATCATTAGGTTAAATGACCACTAAATGACCTTCAAAGTGCTCAGAAAAAATGGCAACACCATTTTTCAGATTCATGGTTCTATGACAAATACTTTTATATATACAACCAAAAATTAACAGTAAAATCCTACTAGACTTTATCTCGCGACGTCATAATCAACTCGGCCACGTGTAGGATGACGTCATAATCAATGACGTCATGAATAAGGTAGCTAAGTTCGACACGAACGCTTAATGGACCGTTCCAGTTTATCCATCCGTCATATGACGACATAAACAACTACGAGACATCTAGGATGACGTCACAATCAATGACAGCGCGAATGCCTCGATTTAATCCGTCTTAAACGCTTAATAGTACGACACGGTGTACGAATTGTATGTCTTTACTATTTAATAAACATGCTTTTGAATATTTTGAAACTAATTTGAATGGGCGCTGTTGCTGCCATAGGCAGCAACAACACTCAGTCGAACTAGTTTCAAAATATTCAACAGCTTACCTGTATAGATTTCTAGAAATTGATTGTCTTAGAGTTCTGGAATCGATCGATCCCAACATGGATGGAACTTAGCTAAAGATGGGAGGGGCATAGCTAAGACTGGATTCCTCAATTAGCAATGTAACAATATGAATATCAACTGCTGCTTTATTAACGCAAATATCAAAGTACCTCACCAACTATTCCCATTAATGCTATCTTTTAACTCTAGCTAGGAACTGGACAGCGAGATGCTTTGGCGGTGCGTGTTGGTCAACATTTGGGCGGCAAACTCCCCGTCTCAGCCATGACCGTGTCTCGGTTAGGGGTGATGAATGGAGGTAATGTTTTATAGACACAAACCAGGGTTTTATCATTTTCCTCCCCCATCCCACCCCACCCATTGAGGTAGCTCGCCCCCACCACTGAATTTTCTGGATTTACGAACCTTTTGCGATTTAAATCGAAATTGTATAGGCACATTACTTGCATTCAGTTAAGTTGCCACAACCCCACACACCCACTTTGACCAAATTCCTGGATAAAACCACGCAGTCATATAGCTATGACCATCTCGAAGGCCGAATTTCACAGTTCAGTTTTTCAATAGTCTTCAAATACTATTTTTGGTTGCTAATTCTATTACGTAGTCGAATAAAGGGCTAGATTAGTAAACTCAATACAATTTTATTTCTGAGAAAACGATATGAATTTGCCTCACCAGCAGATGTTCAATTTCTTTTCCAATCACCGACAGAGAATGGACCTTTCCAGTTTTAGCTATGCCCCGCCCATCTCTAGCTAATCTCTGCCCACACCTCGATCGTGTTGGGATCAATCGATCTCTGAACTCCCTGACTATCAGTTTCCAGCAAACTATACAGGTAAGCTGTTGAATATTTTGAAACTAATTTGACTGGGTGCTGTTGCTGCCATAGGCAGCAACAGCGCCCAGTCAAATTAGTTTCAAAATATTCAACAGCATGTTTATTAAATAGTAGAGACACAGTTTGTACAACGTGTCGGACTATTAAGAGTTAAAGACTCTTAGAAAGTATATAATATACCTAATGATTATGACGTCATGCTCCACGCCGCTTAGTTGATTATGACGTCATATGACGTCACTACTCTGGAAAGTCCAGCTAGGAGGCTAGATATGCTGGTGACCATTTGGAGTTTACACCAGTCAGTCATACCGGGGAATATTGCAGCAACAGCGCCCAGTCAAATTAGTTGCAGAATATTCAACAGAATGGTTATTAAATAGCAAAGACATACAATTCATACAACTTGATGGACTATTAAGCGCTTATGACGGACTTAGATACGCAATTCATTGTGACCTCAACTTACACGTGACGTAATTCATTATGAGGTCATATATTTGAGATTGGATTCTTCTGGTGGCTGAAATTATAAACGTGATGACTGATATATACATCTATCCAATTGTTAACACTTGCATTAAATACATGTTTGTTGAAAATGATTAATCCCGCTCGTGTCAACTTAACCCTTTAATGATCAAACTGACCAAATAACAACTTTGCAGTGGTCTTCAGACATGGCTACTTGAAAGGCCTAGAGAAGCGTATTTCTAATATTTACCACTATAATGACTGGCTCGGTAACCGAGCCAGTCATTTTAGTGGTAAATTTTCAAAAAATACTCGTCTCTCTTCTCTCAGCCTGCAGATAAACACTGGCTAAGTAAACACTTTAATTTTCTTTACTACTACCCCTTTAATGGTCAAGCCATCGAAAAGAAATTCAGTGGTAAATTTACAAAAAACAGTCTTCTAAAATTAAAATATCTTGAAAAATATTGACCATCAAAACGTTTAATTGATATATCAAGTAGTAATTTGAGCGCTTTGAGGCGCTGTTGAGACAAGAGGGGTTAAAGTACCCCTGATAATACAGGTTACTGGGCCGATACTGGGACAATACACAGACGGAGTGAGGGAGAGAGAAAGGGGGAGGGAGAGCGGGAGTCAGAGATCTGGGGATGGGGTGGGAGTGAGAGGGTGTGTGGGGGGGTAGAGGGAGGGGTGGTGTGGTACACTATTGATTATAGAATCTACATTGAAGCAATGACATCTTTTCGCAGCTGTGGTAGGACTTGTCGCAGCCATTGCGCTTCTAGCTTTAAAGGACGTCCTCCCCCGCATATTCACCTCTGATCCGTAAGTTTAATTTGATCGCATGCGTTTATCAGCGCATTGTAGTTAGTCGGAATCTTCTGTGACCTTTAATCGGCGCTATGACAGATATTTTTATCTATTTATTGCTGTCTAGAATTGCCTATAGGAGCGGCCATTTCGCGCAGGGGATTGTGGGGCTGTGTCTCGCGAGATCTCCATCGATACGAGATCTAATAATTCTCGGCGCGAAGACACGGCTCTATTTTTAGATTGCTGGATATCTCATAATTATTATCTTCATGCACGTGATTCATGGCGAGTTCTCTTATTTGTTCTGGTCCGACTGTAATAGAGTTTGCGCGGCGATGACCGCTTAATTATTTTAATAAACAACGGAACTCCAAATAACGACTCTAAATAAGTTCTCTTCTTTTGCTGGAGGACTGCGTACAAAACATGTTTATCATTCCTTCTGCAGATGAAAGTACTCAAGCACACGCCCACTCGCGGCGTCTCTTATATGTCCACTTTAGCACTCTATCAAACTGACCACAAATGGCTTCTTGCGGTGATCGTGAGAAATGGCCATTTGCATTAGCTACTCGCCGGAGAACTTGTTTTGAAAGTTTACCACTGGAATGACTGGTTGGAAAACCAATCATATAATTCCAGTAGTAAATTGCAAAAGAAAAACCACAATGGTCTCTTGGACGGCAATTAGCTATGATAATGGACTTTTCTGTATATGACGTCATAATTATTTAAGTCAGATGTAGCTGGACGTCACAATCAAAATGTGTAATGAATGACGTATCTAGCTCCACCAGGAACATTGAATAGCCAGTCAAGTATGCGAATTGCACGTCTTTACTATTTAATCAACATGCTGTTGAATATTTTGAAACTAATTTGACTAGAGGCTGTTCGAATGGTATGTCTTTGCTATTTATTCAACAGTTATTTTCTATGATAATGGCTGGGTTCGATCTGTAACTGAAGGATATGACGTCATTATCAATTACTTCATATACAGGCTGACGTCACAATCCAAAATGTGTAAATGAATAGCGTATCGAGCGCAGTCATGAACATTGAATAGTCTGGCAAGTGTACGAATTGTATGTCTTTACTGTTTAATCAACATCGTGTTGAATATTTTGAAACTAATTTGACCTGGCGTTGTTGCGGCCAGAGGCAGCAAACCTTTAAAAGCACCCAGTCAAATTAGTTTCAAAATAGTCATCAGCTTACCTGTATAGTTACCTTGAAATTGGAAGTCTGGGAATTCATTATTCAGCGTATATATTAGACATCGATTCCAATACGCAAAAAATGGGTGGAGTTTAGCTAGAAATAAGCGTGGCATACCTAGAAATGGATCCCTCTATTGAAATTGGCATGAGCAAATTGAGCATTACAGGGCTAATACCACTTGTTAATGCGTGGTCCACACAATATGGACCACTTGTATTAAGAGAGCACCCGTATTTATAGGTCACATATTTTAACAAGGCCAATCATAGATTGTAGACCCTTGCCATCCCGAACGCACATAGACCCGAATACAATACACTCATCCTCAGACGGAGCGAGGGTAATTAATACCACTTGCTAATGGGCCTTTTCCGGTTGTCTATCCATCTTATTGCGTCATATGACGTCGTAATTAATTAAGTGACGCGTAGGATAACGTCATAATAATGACGCCATGACTGACTCGATTTAGTCCATCATAAATGCTTAATAATCTGACACGTTGTACGAATTGTATGTTTTTGTTATTTACTAAAAATGATGTTGAATATTTTGAAAGTAAATTGATTGGCCGGACCCAGTAAATTTAGTGTCAAAATATTCCACGGCTTACCTGTATTGTTTTCTTGAAATTTATCATCTAGTAATTCAGAAATCCATCGATCCCAACTCGAGAGTGGTATGGACGGCGTTTAGCTAGAGATGGGCAGGGCATAGCTAAACTGGAAAGGTTCATTGTATTAATAAACCACCACAGTTTTCAGTGCCCTATTGTCTGTAATATGTTCATCCCCATAATTTACCCCACATAGACTTGAGCTTTAATAGGCTAGTTATATTCCGAATCTAACAAATTCTAGATGAAGTAATTTTAATATGCAAAATTTAGCTTAAATGATGGTGTATTCGTGGTTTTCGGTGCCCTGCTTTCCGTAATATAGGCGGTTCCAGAACTTTGCTCACATAGACGTATAGGAGTTTGAATATGCTAGTTACATTTGGAATTTAAAAGAATTCGAACGTGAACTATTTTCGTAGTATGCAATTTCATCGCATAAATGTGTTCCAATGTTGGCAGATCTGTGGTTTCCAATACCCTACCGTCTGCAATATGTGTGGCTACATAATTTCACCCATATGGTTAGATAGGGATATGAATACGCTAATGAATCTTGAGATTTCTACCACGTAGTAATTTCGTAATATTCAATTTAGTAGCCACGGACAGTTGTCAAATGCCAACAATTTACTATATTCAGTATTAGAATCTTAGTTCTCGGTTTGTAATCTTTTTTTTTACATATAGCTGTATATAACTGAATATGTACTACCGCTTTTGCACGATTCTACCATCAAGTAATTTGGTAATATGTAGTTACATATTCGCCATATGGCCCCATTGTAATATGGTTGGTTCACATTCACCACATTCAGATAGGTGTCGATATGTCCTGACATAGCGCTCATAATTGGTTCGGCCCAGAATATCACCCATATGTTTAGATAGGTATAGGCATAAGCTTACGACGTAGTGAGATTTCAAAATTTCATAACGTAAATAAGCTCAAACTTAGGCTAATTCCTGGTTTTCATTGCAGTACGTTCACCCCCAGAAATTCACCCACAAATACTTATAGGAGATATGCTAGAAGTATTCCGAATTTAAACAAATTCTACAGGAACGTAATTTCATAGTACACAATTCCATACCGAAAATTGGCGCAAATTCTGTCAGATCAACGATTTTCTGTACCACACTGTTTGCAATAGGTTCGACCCCAGAAGTTCACCCATATGGTTAGATACGTATATGAATACGCTAATAAAGTATCAAAGGTTTAGAAAATGTTTACTATACAGTAATTTCGTCATATGCAATTTAGTAGTGGCACACCATTGTCAAATTGCAACAATGTACTATATTCGGTACCAGAATATCTCTACATGCCTTGTAGCCAGTTTTCGAACATAAGGCAATGTAGAACTCACTATGTTCTCGTGCTGTGCGAACTATTGTAATAATTCTACCACCAAATATTTATTATAGTAATGTGAAAATATTTCTATATATCCCATATTATTAGCCGCGTGTACTGGTAGAACCTGACTTATCAGGCTAATACCCTAACATTTGCACATATGGTCAACAAGATCGTCATCATTACAATGGTTGAGGCCGATTTTGGCCTTTTTGTCGAGCAAAAATATTTGATTTAATAGTTTGTCACTGTTTCCAGTAACGATATCGTTTAATAGGTGACATAGATATGATAGCTAAATGAAACAGATCACGATGTCGTGGCTGTTTCCCACTGGGTCTTCAGTCAGAATGTTTTCTACTATATCATTTTCGTTGGAGAAAACTAGGTTCACGGTATTGGTTTTATCCTGGCCACTTAACTTTGTTGAAAAGGTTATCTGTCGGTACAGATCGGGGTCCTGTATTGCATCAAAAATATACTTGCTTTGTGCATTTCACTAGCATTGCAGTATATATTTCACCAATATATATTTCCAGGTAATACGCTCTTCACGTCTGTTTAAGAAGGTATCAAGATTTAGGATTAAAATACTCTTTACAGGTTTTCTTTAATATGTTTGAATGGGTGTCAGGGTCTGTACTGCTTCTTGCGCTGATTTTCTACTGACTGGGTTGCCAGTTCTGTTGATTTCTTTATCTTTACAAGTTGTTGATACCTAATGACCCAAATTTGATCGGTTACGCTCTGTTGATGCAATAATCCAATTTTCTCATCACTGGCTGCTCTTAATTTTGTCTGTTCCTCTCTCTGTTAAGGAGTTTGACATGGAGAAAAAAGACGGATGGAAAAATTGTTGGACTGACCAAAAATATAAGCTGCTTTTCCTAGCCATAGCCAATACTGCGCATATCTTTTTGCAAGAAATATTCCTTCTTTTGTGTTTATTGTCCGCGTATATTTTGTCATAAGTGGCTTGTATGCCTTTATATAACTTCGTTTTTTCATGAAACAGTTGAGTTTATTCTCAGAATTATAATAACCTCTGGGCACACTATTTACCATTGATGCCTTGCATGTGTATACTTGTAGACTCATTGGCTGTGATAGACTATCCGTCTCGTGAGTCCATCCAAATATCTGCCATAGCTATCAAGGGGAATCATCTCACAGGTTGGGAATGTGGTATACACCTTTTTGTTGATTACTATGACTTAACAATAATTCTCAGACCCTGTGTAAAATTTCGGGCAATAGCATTTTTTTTTAAATCGAAGATCGCTGCGCCACACCGCCCCCTCCCACCCCCACCCCACTCCGATATCACTAATATCACCATAACTTTAAGGTTGCGTCGCTAGGGCCATAAATTGGAACCATGTACCAATATTGTCAACCATTTTCACCAAAACTAGAACTGCTATAGCGTTGCATGTACTTATGCTGTAGAAATAAAGATGAGCTTTATCTTGACTAACATTTTCGCCAATTAGTCATCCAGTGGAGGGATTACTTTCATGATTTGATCTTCTACGCATAATTCGGTCGCCTGGCTGCGACAAACACTCCTATCCAGTGCTGGCACGAGGCGACTTAATGGGGATCTTCCCTCCTACTGAATGGACGTTTTAGCTATGCCCCGCCCATCTCTATCTAACCTCCACCCACACCTCGTCCATGTTGGGATAGATTGAGCTCTGAACTCCCTGACTATCAATTTGAGAAAACTATACAGGTACGCTGTAAATATTTTGAAAGTAATTTGACTGGGCGCTGTTGCTGCCTATGGCAGAAACAGCGTCCAGTCAAATTAGTTTCAAAATATTCAACAGAATGTTTATTAAATGGTAAAAGACACACAATGCATACAACGCGTCGGGCTGCGTTAAAGACTGATTATATCGAGTCATTCATGACGGCATGATTGTGGCATCATACGACACGCCACGTAGTTGATTATGACGTCATTGATAGATGGATAAACTTAGAATGTTCCATTAGCCTACAAAATGGGAAACCTCCTCCACCAGCATACGTAGTAATCGAACGTTCTCGGAACACTTCTTCCCACTGACAATTTTGTCAGCATTCCCAAATAGCCTTGCCAGCACTTCCCGTCAACCCATTTCCGCCCATAATCATGGCGATCGCATGTATAAAATTTAGCGGCATACGCATCGCCTAGAATAAGGTACTACGTATTTGAAATATGATGGTTTATGGGAGATGATAGCAATTGCCACTTCGTTTAGCTGTTGATCACAAGTGAAAATCAGCACGTCCTCACCAGATCCTCTGATAAAAGATAGGCCCTTCTCAATGACAGTTTTGACTGTATCAGGGTAAGCAGAGTCGTGATCAATAAATAATTAGGATAGGTCACATATTAGAAATATTAGGCAAGTTTTACCATTTCCGGGTGTGTTATTTTCATGGTTTGATCATATATTATGCATCACGAAAATCTGGCTGGCTTTTGACAGCAAAGTTTTCATGTAAGGATTTCGTGCTTGGGATAGTGTGGGAAGATGGTTGACCAGAACCTCACAGGTGTTTAACTCTGGGTCTGCTGAACATTTTGAAAACAATTTCACTGAAAGTTGTTGGTGGTTTAGCCACCAATATCTTTCAGTCAAATTGTTTTCAAAATGTTCACTAGTTTTAACCGGAAAGCTGCAGAGGCCTATTCAGTCCGTAATGTGAGTATAACATCACAAAGACTGCTACATTCATTCATACAACTCTCTATCTGCAGGGATGTTCTTGATCTGGCAACACGGCAAATACCACTTCTGGCCATATTTGCTCTGCTGGTTGACATGAAGGTGAGATTGCGTCTGAAAATGTCTGACAATGGAAGAATGGCTATCTCTCTCTCTGTCTCTCTCTCTCTCTCTCTCACGCACGCACGCACACGCACGTA
Organism: Chaetoderma sp. LZ-2023a; assembly: GCA_034401795.1. NCBI lineage: Eukaryota > Metazoa > Mollusca > Caudofoveata > Chaetodermatida > Chaetodermatidae > Chaetoderma > Chaetoderma sp. LZ-2023a. The sequence continues at coordinate 165,845,717 of CM067369.1, read as the reverse complement.
CGCATGCGCGCAAACACACGCACGCGCGCGCACGCACGCACGCACGCACGCACACTATTCCTCTCTGTCAACATGTGTGCGCTGATCCAGAATATCGGGACTACAAGCATCAACTAACATCCACCATTTACGGTTACGCCATAACTGATTTAGAATACCACTCATTTGTTACCTACACATATATCATATATCCTGTAATTTATTTAATAAGCAAGTCAATGCTCATTATTGTTACTCTTTGTTGATATTTGTTCACAGTGGGTATGTTCTGGTGTAATAATTGGCTGTGGCAAACAGATAATTGGTGGTTTTGTGTCTTTTCTTAGCTACTTCATTGTAGCCATGCCTGTTGGGATACCACTCATGTTTCTTACCAATCAGAGATCATTCGGTAATAATAATAATAATAATAATAATAATAATAATAATAATAATAATATGTGGAGTAACTCGTTGTGTTCACTCTATACTGTGCACGTGATGCGCTTTCTCAGATAGATCGTTCTGCCGATTATGAGTATTCAGTCAATTAATAAAATAAATGAGCAGTCTTTCAATGTCAATTAACCTTTCAATTTTTAGCTATGCCCCCGCCCATCACTAGCTAAGTTCCACACACACCTCGCCGTGTTGGGATTGATCGATCCCCAAATGCCCTAGCTATCAATTTCCTGAAAACTATACAGGGAAGCTGTTGAATAGTTTGTAACTAATTTGACTGGGTGCTGTTGCTGCCTATGGCACACCTATGGCAGCAACAGCGCCAGTCAAATTAGTTTCAAAATATTCAACAGAATATTTATTAAATAGTAAAAGCAAACAATGTGTCCAACAACGCATAGACCGTCTTCAAATATGCGTTCGTGACGCACTTATCGACGTCATCCATGACGTCATTCATTATGATGTCATTGTACACATCGCGCAGTTCATTATGACGTCATATGATGGGTGGGTACTCTGGATAAGCTGGAAAAGATGACGATTCATATGCATTTCACACACTCGCGCAAGCACGCACGCACGCACGCGTATACACATACGCGCACCCACACGCACACACTCACGCACTTACGCACGCACGCACGCACGCACGCACGCACGCACGCACGCACGCACGGACGCACGCACGCACGCACGCACGCACGCACGTGCACATGCACACGCGCGCGTATGCACACTCGTTACCACTTTTCCGGCACAGGTGATCAGCCATAAAAAAAAAATACTGTTGTCAGATAACGATGCCGCGTTTTAAGTACAAACACTACGTCTCCACCTTGACTACCACCCAATCTTTGCAGGATTGTTAAACGAAAATTACTATATAGATGTTATTTGCCGCAGGCTATTGGTGGGGTCTTAACCTTGGACTGCTTATTGGATGGGTCTTACTAGTTCTCATTCTCAATCGCACAGACTGGGAGAAAGAAACAGAAAAGGTAAAAACCATATAAGACATTTAATATCGGATTCAGAGACATATTGTTGAATACGTGGTGATCCGATGACTGGATGAATGAATGGGTCTCGGGGTTCAGTATACGCGACGTGTTCATGTAAACCTGTTGTTCCTCAGAGCAATGGTCGACTGGTGCATCTATCCCGTTGGATTATTCACACCAAAACGCGTGAAAATAACATTGTTACAATTGTATACGTTTAGAGCTTTAAATCATGTGCCAAGATGTAAAGAACGAAATAAATCTTAGCATATGGCGATTTCCTTACTCATAAATTAATCAGAATTTTAGTCGTGAATTTGAATTAGGAACTTGTGTCTCAAATTCAACTTCACACATAAAAACTACATTAATTTATACTTAATGATATCATTATATGCTAAGGTGTCATTCGTTTCGTTACGTATAGGCACACGATTTAAGCCTCTAAAAGTATACAACTTTAACAATTTTATTTTCACGTATATTGGTGTGAATATGCACCTTTAACCTTTTCAAGACGAAGCCGGCCAAAACCGGCCTCTGTAGTGGTCTCTGGGTATGCCCATTTTCAGGCCAAGAGAAGACTATTTTTTAATATTTACCACATTGCAGTGTTAAATTCCCAAAAATAGTCTTCACTCGGCCTGCAAATGAGCCTTCAATGAGTAAATATTCTAATTTTGTGAACAAATTTAATCATTAAAGTGTTAATAGGTACCACCAAGATGAGTATTAAGCATGATTGAACCTTAGATCATAGATGATAGAAATTGTAAAATGTATTTTAAGCCTTCAAGAATTGTTATTATTATTATTATTATTATTATTATTATTATTATTATTATTATTATTATTATTATTATTATTATTATTATTATTTCAGGCACAACTTCGTGCTAAAATTGTTAAGAAGAAAACCAAAGCAATATCTGACGAAAGGGAAGGTAATAGGTTCAACCAATATTTAGGCACTACTTATAAATACATTATCACTGCAAAATCTTAATGCTTTACATCCGTAGACCCATCAAATGTAGCCATTCTCTCTACACGCTGCTCTGCATATTACAATTTCCAGAAAACCAGGGTCCAGTCAAATTAGTTTCAAAATATTCAACAGCATGTTTATTAAATAGTAAAGACATACAATTCGTACAACGTCTCAGACTATTAAGAGTTAGAGATGGGCCAAATAGAATCATTTATGACGTAAGGATTATGACGTCATCCAACATGCCGCTTAGTTGATTATGACGTCATATGAGACAAAATGGGTGTGTTATTTTATAGTTGTGGAAATCTAGATTCTAAAAGTATTTAGCAATAAAAGAGGACGCAGAATGTGGGTACTTGTCCTTCTGGATTTTCGTTTCTACGTGATGTACCATATCTGACCGTAGTCCAGTACATTAGACACTGGTTGCGAGAGAGAGAGAGAGAGAGAGAGAGAGAGAGAGAGAGAGAGAAGAGAGAGAGAGATAGAGAGGGAGGGAGGGAGGGAGGGAGGTAGGGAGGGGGAGAGAGAGAGTGAGTGGGGGCGAGAGAGAGAGGAGGGAGATAGAGGGAGAGATAGAGTGATTTCCTTTTGTTTCACCACATTGCATCTTTAGCTAATGTTGACAAGATAAAGTGCAAAATAATTATACTTTATTTCAGAATTACTATGCAATGAACAACTTAGTGTCGCATCCACATTGGAAAATATGCAACAAGAAAATGTAGTGCTTGATGATGGTGCCTGTTACACTGATACGGTCAGCCAAGGAGGTTATTATGGCTCATTAAATAAAGGTGGAAATATTGGCCAATCGATGCAGAGTTCTGTTCTATCTGCGGATCTACGAGTTTATGACTGGAATAGAATTTACATCAAGCGAGGGTTGGTTCTGGCCGTATTGCTATCCCTATTCACATTCGGATTGGTCTGTCGTTTTGTGATTTATATACCGGATCCGGTAGATTTTATGTCATTGTATAATACAACAGCAGAAGAAAATCTTAGTAACAGTACAACATGGACCACACAAGCATACACAATCAATTCATAGTCACATACCCCGCCCATTTCTAGCTATGGCCCGCCAATTTCTGGCTATGACCCGCCCATCTCTAGCCAAGCTCCGCCCACGCATTGCGCGGGTTGGGATCTATTTATATGCTTTGCAACCTGAATGCAATGAATCCCTATTTCAACATAATTATATAAGTAAGTTGTTGAATATTTTGAAACTAATTTGACAGGGTGCTGCAGCAACAGCACCCAGTCAAATTAATTTCAAAATAGTCAACAGAATGTTTATTAATTAGTAACCAAAGACCTACAATTCGGACACTTGATAGACCTTTAAATGGTCATAACGGAGCTAGATGCGTCATTCATTACGCATTTTGATTGGGATGTCAGCCTATTGATTATTACGTTATATACCTGAGTGGCAGATCGAGTTAGATCTTTATTGGACAACTAGATATTACTATACGCATGTACACATATTAGCCAATAATATCTCGTCATTTCTACCACGTGACCTTCCAATAAAAACCAGTATTTGACTCTAAATGGTCGTACTGGACTCGATCTAAAAAAACATATTTGTCTCTCTACATTATTGTTATGTCATAAGCATATTGAACAATTTGTTTATTTTCGGTTATTAGTAAAGTAATAAACACAATATTACAATAAATCGCTTGTCTTCATATTAATCCAATTTATGTGTATAAGAGCTATTATTAAGTTCTAGAAGATGGATGAATCCCACCAGTCGCTAAAGTATATGACATCATAATCAAGTACACCACGCGTAGACTAACGTTACAATCACAATTGACAGAAATATTCCGTCATTAACTTGGAATAATCCGTCAAGTGTACGAATTTTTTGTCTTTGTATTTTGAAACTAATTTGACTGGGCGCCGTTGCTGCCATAAATTTGTTCCAAAATATTTAAGAGCGTACATATAATGTTACCTTGTCCTTGATATTGGGATTCAGGGAATTCAGGGTTCGATCGATCTAACCACGTGGACTGAGCTTAGCTAGAAATGGGATGGGAATAGCTAAAGTGGATTCATCCATTATATTTAATTAATTCAAGCGTTTGCTCGCGAGTCCATGTTCTATAATTTATGTATGTACGCAGCATAAATATGTACTGTCTAAGCAATGGCATGATATATCCTGGACTTGTACTGAATAACAACGAAGAGATCAAAGTCACTCAAGTGTCTTGTGTCTGTTAGATGACGTCACAATCAAATCGCATCACGAAAGAGGTAAATGTGAATTTATAATTTAAAAATCACTATGTTGAATATTTAGAAATTAATTTGATTGTTTAAGGCTGCAGTGTCTTCCAATACAATTATGTTCAAAACATCCGACAGAACATTTTTATATCGTGTTTTTTGGGGAAAATGTACTGATTTATGAGTCGTGCGATAAGTGTGGCATTTTTGCATGTATCTTGAAGTTATGCAGGAGGCGCAAAATTAAGACAATAAATAATCTTTATGTCACCTTTTGGTTGTGGGACCGTGGATATTTGGTGGTCCTGTCCAAATGCAACGTGTTGCATTTATGTGAGGCGCCACGCCTGCCGCTGCTGCTGTACACCCACCGTTCCGCGTCGGCTGCGCCGCGTAGGAGCCTCGCCGCCGCCTGACGACCAGGAGCATCTGCTCCCGTCGGACGGCAACGATGCGTCCGCCTGGTGCGTCCTCTGTGGCCACAGGGGCCTCGGGGACCTTCCGCCTGGCGGGGAACAGGCGGAACTGGCTCGGCCACAGAAATTCGCTGACTGCTTAACGAACCCCATGGGTTTCATGTGGCTGAGTGCGCATTCGCACCCGAAGGATTTACCTCAACCATGACGTGGCCGAAGCTCTGCTTCGGATTCCTTGATATTCAGTAGACCCGTTGTAGTTGGTGGGGTAGGAAGGAATGCAGAATCAATCTTCACCCTCAGACTCGGAACAATGTGTGTATCCATCTGATCGCTGGTGAACTACTCAACTCAACACCCATTAACAATGATATATAATAATATTTATTGAGCGATAATTTACGAAACAAGGATAATTACAAACTCTTGACCATTTCATGACACACCACATGCAAGCAGCGATTGAAAGTAAATAACGATTACGTAACTCAAAGATAATAACGTTGAATAAATAAGTGGTAATGACGAGAGTATAAAATAAAATTGTTAGGTCTGTATTCTTACCGGGCTACGACAAACTGTCTAAAGCTGCGTTTACCTGGCATGCGGAATGCAGAAAGCGGGTTGCGGAAACGGAATGCGGAATATACTTCAGATCGCTCTTTACCTTTTTCGTTCATCCATTTACCTACACGCAGCAAGCGGTATTTGGAACTCGGAACAGCGGGATGTGGAAAACCCGATCGCTCGGTGTAGCGATCTTTCCAGACGGAAAAGATTCCGTTGCGAGATAGAGCACATGTAACCTAGCAACGAAAGGGTAATCCAAGTAGTTAAAGTTGATATCTCATCTAAAATTATAAGAATTAATTTGTCGAAAAAATTAGGAAATCAGTAATATTATAATTACATGTTGCTAGATTAGGCTAAGGTATCATTTTGAATCTAGTAGGCAGTATCCGTCCATTTTGGATCTACATCTCTCGCCTCCGTACATAAACATTTTGTAATGGTCTCAGTGGAAAGCTATATATCAAAGCGTAAAATATATGTTGTCGCTTTTGAAAGAAATTTGATAGAAATATCACCAATAAAAATGCAATAAAATAACGCAATGATACCGCATGCAGGTAAATGGTACACGCGATATTTTACCCGCATTCCGCATACTCGCTTTCCGTTCTGTGTTCTGCATTCCGCACCCCATGTGCCAGGTAAACGCAGCTTAACCCGCTAGTATGTACGTAAGATAAGTTCCTCTATGCAGACATGTCTTGCCGGATGAACATCCGCAAAAGGGGCAATGCAAATTCAAGAGCAGGAGAAACAGTATATTATCTGGGATACCGATCGAATGTAAGAGTATTTCGTTAAGTTTAAAATGTCATGATATCATAGACAAGGACAGACTACAAATAAACGGTGATAAATAACAAATAATCCATACCAAAACGACAAAGTAAGGAACGTCTTCTATCAATTAAAATGTATATCCTCTCTTCAGAAAAACAATGAATAGTTGAAGAAAAATAGAGAAGAAGATGAAGATGATAAAAATGGTGATCAGGATCGCTCATTCACTGGTACAGATCAACCCAATGTGATAGTATTACAATATAGCGGATGTAGATCCGCACGACAATACTTGAGTGACAGATGTCCACTAAGGACAATATTACAATAGCGGATACAGTTCCGCATGACAATACTTGAGTAAGGGGCGTCCCCAACGACAGTCTCATATGACAGATGGTTAACGGATAAATAATACTGTAAACTACTATCGATTCGACTATCTAACCTTAATGCTCAACTATGTGAAATCGGGACCTAGGGTCTTGAGGTGTAGGAACTCCATGCCAGAGAAGTATCCATGGAAAAACTGTCTACCTGTGCACATGGCACGGAGCGATACGATCCTGCGAAGACCATCCGGTTCCGGATAAATCCAGTGACATATACCACGGAATCACACATTCCAGCTAGGAATATCTATCTAAAAAGGAGAGCAACAACAAGTTAAAACAGGTTCTGAGAAAGGCAACGAAAGAGAAATATTATAACATATAACTCCCTAGCAGTATGAAGAAATTAATATAAGTTTAAGGTTTGCCGATCTCAGGACCCTTTCTACAATCAATTTCAATGGCTAAATTGCTTAAATACAACTAACCCGGTCTTATTATCAGGGGCGGATCCAGCATGAAGGTTCGACGGTATTGTCGACAAAAAAGGGCACTTCCCAAGGTTAAAAGGACACATGTGGGCATGCGCAGAAAAGTGTATGCGTGCGTGCGTGCGTGCGTGCGTGCGTGCTGCCGCGTGCGTGTATGAGAGAGAGAGGTGGTGGATTTGAAGAATATGAAGTTTTCAATTTGTTTATTCAAGTCATTCAGTGATATTTTAATAGAGCACCAAATCATGAAATACATCACATAGGCCTACTGAGTCATGAAAGTATTACATCTGGCTAATCAGTGATAACGGAAACATACACTATACTTACGGAAGAAATTCATGATATAAGCTCAATTGAAAACTCAGTCGAGCAATATGTCAACAAATGCCATTCTTTTCGGATTTCTTCGAGCAAACTTATCAACGACTGCAGCTAAGTCGATCGATATGCTATAATGTACTGCCATAAGAGCAAGTCCATTCATGCGACCTTGCGCCATTGTTGTCCGCATATAAGTTTTAAGTCGACGCAGTGCTGAAACTGATCTCTCACATTCACAGCTGGTTACTGGAATAATTCCCATGATACGTATCGCAGTGGATATATTTGGGAGTAATGTAGAGTTGACAATAGGCAATAATTCATGAGACTAGATGGTAATTTATTTTCTTCTTTCTTCCAGTAAGTCTCCCATGGCAACATTTCAGACTCAAGAGTCACTGTTGAAGGCAAATCATTACCATATTTACTGCAAAAGACCCTGTTTTTGGCATGACACTGAACCCACTAATTATTGCTTCTTGACCACTATAGAAACGGCTGCTGAACTCTTCAATGAGATGATCCAAGAATGGAATTGTAATGGCCCGCCGATAGTGGTCTTCAATTGAATCTGCTGGTAAATTTGCCCTGTTGCGCTGCCGTCCGCATATTTTTGGCTTCTGAACTGTTATGTTTAATGATTCCGCCAATGATACAGACTGCTGGTACCAAACAGCATGAATAGCTTCAGCGTTTTCACGAACTTTCACAATCGACTCCAATGTACACCTTATGGTTTTGTATGCATTGATGATATCCTGCCCCACAAATTGGAGCTTGAGAGTCAGTCCACGAGTTCATGCAAAGAGTTCCCTTCTAACGATAAGTGTTATCAAGAAGTTAAAACTAGTAATTACATAATATAATGCATTAGATTTTGTAATTGATTCGGCATTCCAGTGACCAGCCGCATTTGTCTTGATTGCACCTAATGTAGTAACGACGGGCTCAAACAAATCCGTAAAAATTTCCATTACTTCAAGTCGCTGAACCCAGCGGGTTTGACACACATCTAGAACCTTAGAACGTTTTCCTGCTTGACACACTTCTTTAATAACATCATTAAGCAATTCTTGCTTTGTGGCAGAATTTGGAAAAAGCCTACTGGCTTCACATAGAGTGTCTAACATGTTTCAGATTTCCTGGCATTTGCAGGAGGTCATCAAACACAAATTTAATCGGTGTGACGCACAGTGCACATAAACTGCTTTAGGATAATCCTGAATAATCAATGAGGACACCCCTATATGCTTCCCAGCAACATTTCCGTCCCCGTCATAACCCTGTCCACGGCAGTTTTCCATATCAAGGCCAAGCTCATTAATAGCGCATGTTATGTAATCTGCAAGTTGCTGACCTGATGTTCCATCTTCGCAATGGATGAACTTCAAGAACATTTCTTGAATCTGGCCATTAGAATCTACATATCGAATTATCCGTGCGCATTGCTCTTTGTTGCTCGCATCTTGTGCCTCATCTGCAAGTATTGAGAAGAAACGACTATTTTTAATTTCAGTGACAATTTTCTAGGTTGTTAATGAACCTATGCAATGGATCAGTTCATTCTGAGTGGTTTTAGACCTGTAACTTGCATTTTTAGGACAGTGTTTGAAATGTTCGGAAAGACTAACGTCACCAGCTCTACAACGCAAATCAAGTAAAGCCTGAACATTACCACAATTTCCAGAGTCATAATAATCTGAATCATCTCGATGTCCTCTCAGAGGAATATTTTGCCGTCCACAGTATAACACGGAGTCTGTAATTGATTTCAGCATTGAGCGATTTTTGTCAATTCGCTTGGCCTGAGCGTTATCTAACTGAGCATTAACTAGTATAGATTTCTGTTCCATGCGCCGCAAAAACAGTTTTTCATCTATCACAGCATGTTTGTGTATTTTTGATTTTGATTCATGGTTGATACATTTTTGGTGCGCCACATTCCAGTTTTTTATTGGTTCATTTAGCAATCTGTCTAACTTCAAACCACCAGTAACAGTTGACTCAGGTTTTCCAAAGAAAACACATGACCGACAGTATGCGCCATCCTCGACTTTAGAGTAAATTAGCCATGGGAATTTGTTGTGCCAGTTTGGTTGAAATGCCCGCGAAGAATTATAGATTTTTGTCTTCGGAAATATAAAGTCCTTTGGGGGATATCACAAATTCTGTAATGAGTTATACATCACTAAATCACTCAGCATAAGGATGGAGCCCACATACATGACAATACCGCACTGCTGCAGGAAGAAATCTGACCACTCTTCACATGATTCCACGATGCCTGCAATATAAATATTGACAACCTTTGAGTATATTTAAGGTTTATTTAGAAATTGGATCGAGGTGGCGGATTAGGTGATGGGGCAAATTAATTCAATGCAAAACTTGGCCTAATCAATTTCCAGTCAAATCTCAGAGTGTATAACCCAGTCGTATGTGGGTATGTTTTCTCAATGGGGGGGGGGTCCCCTTTGCCCCTCTGGGACGCCACAGTGGGGACCTATTGCATCATTAAGGTGCAAGTTAGCGTAAGCAAACGACTGACATTAGCCCATATCTTAGACATGTGCTAATTTTGAACATTTGCTTATGCCCGTCTTATGGCAGACTGGTGCACTAGATCCCTGGTTAGCTGGAATCAGGCACATTGGAATAACGTTTGTGGATACAGATCCAGGTATATGTGAACAGCCAACCGCACCAATAAAGCACACCTATTAATTTGACAGATAAATCAAATAACAAACAATTTGATCGAATTTGTCATGTGTTGGTGAACGCAAAAAGATGATATGTAGGATCATACTGTTAATGGGAAAAAACCAAATGCACAGAATTTTGAAAATGGCACACAACAGCACACCTAATAAAAATACTAGACTGTTTTCAAATCTAAGCACTGAATAGAAGAGAAATGATCATTACCTGAGATTGAATTATCATTTAGATCTGTTTCATCTACAATTTGGCCAGCAGAACCTTGATTACCAGGATCACAGCTATGTTTATTTATATCATGCACTTGCTGACGGGTGACTGTCTGAGTCATCAGAACTGATTAGTTCATTGATTGCAGCAAGACTACACTTTCTTCTCTGACGGTAGGTTCTTTGAGATTAGGATGGGCATTGTACTGGTCGTAGGTTCTTTTCGATCAGGATGAGCACTGGTACTGGTTGTAGGTTCTTTGAGATCAGGATGAGCACTGGTACTGGTGGTAGGTTCTTTGAGATCAGGATGAGCACTGGTACTGGTGGTAGGTTCTTTGAGATCAGGATGAGCACTGGTACTGGTGGTAGGTTCTTTGAGATCAGGATGAGCATTGGTACTGGTGGTAGGTTCTTTGAGATCAGGACGAGCATTGTTACTGAAAAGATATGTTTAAAATGATACCTTGTATCTATAAATAAGGTACTGTAAAATTCTCCCACCGCGGTTTCCATTGACCAATGTGGCCATAATAATTATCTACGCGCACACGTGAGCACGTACATACGAATATATACATATATGCATGTGCGTGCGTGCGTATGTATATAAAGATTGGGGGAGGGAGGGAGGGAGAGAGAGAGAGAGAGAGAGAGAGAGAGAGAGAGAGAGAGAGAGAGAGAGAGAGAGAGAGAGGGGGGAGGGAGGGAGGGAGGGAGAAAGATATGGAGTGTGAGAGAGGGCGAGAGGGGGGGGGGGAGATAGGAGATGGAGAGAGAATGGGTGGGTGAGGATATGGAGAGGAAGAGATTGGGAGAGATTGGTGCGGTGGAGAGGAAGATTCTGGGGTAGAGCGTGATAAGGGGGTGCCGAGATAGGGATGACGGGGTGGGGAGAGGGCGGGAGGACGAGACCACCTATTGGCCCTACATACGGTTCACATTTATGAGATCTGCTGCGTGATCTTGTTCACAGAACCACCAACTTACCCACTCAACCACTACCACCATCACCATCACCGCCACCGCCAACCTAGCCACCTCACCACCCTCGCGCTCACACGTAAGCTTAGCACGCCCGTAACCACACACGAACATACATGCACGGACGCACACGCCCAGATGGGCATGCATTCCCGTAACTCAGGAACACAGACAGGTATTATACAAACAGACACGCACGCATTCACACACGCCCCTCCTACATCACCCCCACACGCGTGCACCTAGAGATGCGAGATATATTGAGTTAGCTGGTCAATCTGTCGGACTAATGGGCTGTCAGACAATTGGGCTGTCGGACTAATGGGATGTCGGACTATTGGGCTGTCGGACTATTGGGCTGTCAGACAATTGGGCTGTCAGACTATTTGGCTGTCTGAACATCGGGCCGTCATCCCGCTTTGTCCGTCCATCAGTCCGGTCCTGGAAACTTGGTAGCTGGATAATATTATGGAGCCGGTGAAATGTAGGTCAGATTATCCATCCATTCGTCTGTAGGTCTGTCAATCCCTCCGCCCATTTCACCCGTTACAAGCTTGTCCTGTCCATACATTCAAGACTTTTACATGCAACTATTGTATGATAGTGAAACTTGGCAAGTTGATACATTCTGGATACTTTGTGCTGCAGGGGTGAAAACTAGGTCAATTTGTCTAGCCATCCGTTCACCCACTGCAAGCTTGTCCAGGTCTTTTAACCCTTTAGTGACTAAATTTATTCCTGAAAATTTAAATATTTGCTGTTTAAATGTCCATTTGCATGCCAAGAGAAGACTAATTTTTGAAAAATTACAACTGAAATGACTGGCCTGATAACCGGTTGTAGATTTTCAAAAATTAGTCTTCTCTTGGTCTGCACATGGGTATTCATGTAGACCACTAAGGAGGCTGGTTTTGGCCGGTATCGTCACTTGTTAGGACCAATGTTTTGTAAAATGACACTTGTCGATTAATGAAAGGAGGGTATTACGGTGTTAACAGTATTAACTTAACGTCATTCATTTATGATTAACGGCTAAATTCTTTATAGACGTTCCTTACCTGTATGTTGTAAATTATAGAAAATGGAATCCGTCAGTAATCAAAATATGTAGCATACTCTTTACCTGAAAAGTGTGCTGATTTTCATGCACTTTGCTGCAATCTCTTCACGTTCCTTTACTTTTCGTTTCTCGCAGGTGCGTCGTGCACGCCGAAAGGTTGGGGGAGCCCATTTGGGGTGGATCAGTGAGGGGTAACCCCTCCATGGAAGCAGGTATTTCCTGGGGTCTTCACCAGAGAAAATTTTGAAATTCTGAGTGATAATTGAGCATCAGTATTGTGCTTTGAGATTTTGACTTTTTTAACTTTCATATTACCATTGATAATGTGAAAGTTAAAATGTCATAATCTGAAAGCATACTACAGACGCGTAGTTATGATCGAATAGCACGAGAAACAGGCTGGGTCAGCCGTCAGAATACAGCATGTGCATCCATCCCATATTCCCACCCACCCCGTAACACACTTGCACCGGCAGAATGACAGTCTGAGTGCCACTACATGCATAGCGGTTAGCGAAGGCATACCACGTTCTCATGTAGACCTACTTTTGCAGTTTTAATTACAGCCTAACACGGCTAACTCTCACAGAGATCTATAGGCACTGCCTACTGCAAACAGAATGCGCTGACATAGCGCAGTTATTGGCGCTGGTCTGATGACCTTTCCTCGACGAAGCTACGCGTGCCCGTTATAAATAATTCATTACGTAAATCATTATTCGTTAATGAACCATGAATCCATTAAGTAAATCATTATTCGTTAATGAACCAACCATGTCAAGGTTTGCACTTTATACAAGTGACATTATATTTGATGATGCGAAGTTACCTCACACCCCACCGGTCCTCCCCCTCACACGCCCTCCAACTGTTATTGTATATTTAGCTGTTTCGCGATCACACCCGCTGTTTAATAGAAATAAAAAAATGTGTGGGTGGGGGGGGGGGGTGTTGCACCTTGGGCACGACGCTACTGGTTTCTCGTTTCCTTTGAGTGATGGCATTTTCAATGTGTTATTAGTAGTAAAATATTATTTAGGTAAGAAAGTTCAACAGAATATGACTATATTGTTGTTGTTTGAACGCGTGGCTCAGCCTCTCGACCTATCTAATTCAATTAGGGATGCCGTCGGAAACCAAATTTCGCGGAAATGACTGGCAATGAATGTTTTGATTGATGGCTTTTTTTCTCAACCGATAATGTACAACTATAGCGACAGGCCGTGTATCACAGCTTATTATCGTAAACACCGTGACAAATTTGACAGAGACCAGACTAAGACACACATAACAAACATTACAATAAAACAAAAATAGGTAATACATTTACATGATATATAACTAGTAAATACAATATTTATTAAAATAAGTTGGGACGGTATGGGCAAGTTGGTGTGTGGGGTGGGCAGCAGTGAAAATTAGGGCACTTGAAAATTTACGACGGTATTGCACAATACCCTTAATACCGTCTGGATCCGCGCCTGATTATGTAAAACTGGCAAGGTTCCGCTCAGACAGAACAAGAACTTGGCACGCTTCCCTATGATACTGCTCCTTTCCAAAAAGGGGGAAGGTCCACCTCTGTCGAATTGTGAGCAACGTTCCTACCATCGCCATAGCGTCCGGTATCGTCACTCAGGCAGCGGGTGAAGCGTCCCCCAAGCGTCACCTCTGAAATCAGTATTTGAACATATTGAGAACTCCTACGCAATCCTACAATGGAGGGCTGTCCGCAAGCAAGGACGCCTCGTCGCTGCATGTCAACGTCGGTCGGAGATTGTTGTAGCACGGAAATCTCAAGGTACTACAAGGAGAAGAGAAGAGTGTGCAGATTTCAGTTTAATAACGTAATAAGCAGAATAAATAGGTAGTTTGGTGCCTGTGGAGTTTCAAAGAAGTAACTTGATTTAGTTAATCCAATTTCAGACATAGGCTGGAGTGCCAAATACTAGCAATCCTAATATTATGAAACAGGGAATTCTACGGATTATTGTGTCAAACCTACTATTCCAGTACAGTAAAATGCTCTTCCCAGAAGAATAGCGGTACGAATTATGGTATGTCTTAGAAACTTACACTTTGCATAATATAGTAACCTGGTTATATAACATTAATTGAATAATGAATAAATAATAAAACACTGTGTCAGGATATATATATAAACATATCAATCTAACGTGCCAGTATATAAATTGTTCTGGAAAAGGGATGTGTCCATACTGAAGGTTAACAGTGTCTGAGTCCCGGGGCGGGTGGGTGAGGGTGGTGGTGGGGTTGTTAATGTTCACGTTTTTACTGCAATCACCCCTGGAGCACCACCTCCTCCGCCAAACCAACCACTCATTGCCAACAGCCTGATGCCTCTGCGTCTGCTGATACTATCATCTGCTTAACACGAACATGTAACATCCACTGTCCACGTGGCTGACAACATAAGCGCAATGTGATATAGAAGAAGGTCCCATGCTCCTTCGATGTGATGGTAAGAACCGCTGGTAAGCTGACCCGGGAAAGTCTCTGAGAACAGGGTGTCTGCATTCGTGGCCAAGAAATCGAACCACTCTCTGAAAATTCAAACTGTCAGGAGAACGCTCAATCTCTTTAAACTGTGTTTAAATACTGGAAAGGAGAACTGACGAGTCTCCACACACTCAGGATCCAGTACTTTATGATGAGCAATCAACAAAGGCAGGTTGATAAACATAAGCTCGACGAAGCAAGGAGAATTCCTCGCTTGTGGAATCCATGGGTAAACCCACCACTTCAGTCTCATGAGGATCAATTCAACAGTAACTACATGTTTTAAAGTACAACTTTGCATGAGTCCACCGTCACTATGCGCTGCAGATTATGGTAACCAGGAAAGTTCTATCGGAAAGTCAGATAGTCTCCTTTAAACCAAAGTTTCTGATTTCTTTGATCAAACAATGGGCCGATCCAGGCCTAACAGGTGCACCTAGCGAGTATTTAGAGATGCCAATGGGCCGTCTGGAATATATATTGCCAAAAGAACTATAAACTGTGAAACGTTTTCAGCACAATATAGATATTTCTTGCATTTGTAATGGCAACACTATAGTTCAATGGCACTAAACTTCTGAGGTGGCGGCTGAGTACAATAGTGGTAGGCGAGATGGTATCCTAATAGCGAGATTCCATACTGTCGGAATCAACTCTCCACATGCACACTTACAATCAAACTTAGGGAAGAAAAGCACATGGAATTACCAAATCAGGCGTATTTATACTAGATGCCTCTCAATTTCTAGAAGAAAGGGGAGATCGAGACAAAACCCAAATCAGACATCAGGAACGAACCAGGCCACGGGTCACGTGGCCCAAGTCTGGCGCGTCCAGGCATCCTCCCAAAACCATCTTCCAGAGATTAAGCGAGAAACCTCAATCTCGCATAACTCTCGAACTACTACACCGATAAAAAAAAACCGGTTTACCGATCCGGAATTCCCAACAAATTCTACATTGAAAAAGCTAAGCGTGCCCTTCAAAAACGTCATTTAAGGAAACACCATTTAAACATGTAGGTAACCTGAGAATAGCAGCAGCCTCGTGAGTGCAAAGATGGCGTGGAATTCGCGGGAACTCCAATCCGGTCATCAGGCTAAGAAAGGTGTACACATGAAACGCACGCCCATGCCCATCCCGGCCCGACCCGGCCCGGCCTGATAAACAAAATAAAATGTATGGTTGAATTTTTTGGACTTAATGTGAGTAGAAGCCATTGCTTGTGATTTCTTACATCGTGATCACAATGGTGATGTTTCTGTTTTTTGCTTTGGAAACATGTCAGCTGTACCGTAGCTGCGGAGATGCGATGTCAACAACCCAACACAGTGGTATGCATCGTATTGCCGGTTTATTATGATGACATAACGGTCCAGATATCGATATAATTACATGATTAAGTCGACTTAATTCACCTTTCCAGAAGCTACACTCCACCCACTCTTCGCTCGTGTTGGGATCGACCGATCTCTGAACACCCTGACTAACAAGTTTCAAAAAAACTACACCTCTAAGCTGTTTAATATTTTGAAAGCAATTTGACTGGGTGCTGTTGCTGCCAAAGGCAGAAACAGCGCCCAGTCAAATTAGTTTCAAAATATTCAACTGCATGTCTATTAAATAGCAAACAATTACAAAGACATACAATTCATACAACGTGTCAGAGTATTTGAGATTTGATGACGGTCTATATGGAACCCTTTGTGACGTAATGAGTTAATCTCGCCTTAACATCATCAAAGCAGCTCAGAAGCATATATACATGTAAGCCTAGAATTGAAGCATCATCAGAGACGATAAAGCTCTGTCTTCTTCATCTTTTCGATCGCTGGTATCACACTTGGAGAGCCGTTCTCAAGATGAAATCTGTGGGGTTTTCTGCAGTTCTTCCACAGGCCCATACAGCTTTTCAAGAAAAGAGGTTGACCAGATCTCTTCTCTCAGCAGCTGATACGTACTGCAACATTGAAGTATGTGCTCTGTGGTCTGTTCTGCTTCTCCACGATGTCGTAAGGTGGGACCGCCTGTACATGTGTTGGTTTAGTCTGTTGTGTCCAGTTCTGAGACGAAAAATGGTCACTTGCTCTGGCCTCGAGAGATAATGGTAGGCATCTGCTGATTGAGGTGTTCTATAGAGTGACTTCATGATAGGCTTAATCTCTGTATGGGTAACCATGTTCTGTCTGATTCTCTTCTGCACCCGCCTTTGCCATCTTGTCTGCTTCCTCATTTCCTTGGACTCCACAGTGTGAGGGGATCCACTGCAATGCTATCCGAAAGCATTTGATGGTTTGTAGTGCTTCTTTAAGTTGTGGCAACTTACCCTTGGTGATAGCCTCAAGGAGGGAGCGGGCATCGGCTAAAAAGACAATCTGTGCAATAGGGTCTGCTGTTCTGCTGATGGTATTAGCTGATTGAACCAGTGCTTCGACTTCAGCTCTGTAGTTTGTGCAGTGTTTGCCCGTCGGTATTGCAGCTGACACAAGTTGTCCATTTAGATACTGTATGTGCAGTCCAACACCTCCGCTCCTAATTGCATCTTTGGCTGATCCATCTGTGTAGATCCTTATCCATGTCTCCTGAGGGTACAATTCTTCCAGCACGGCTAGGGTCAGGGCCTTAAATGGACTCATTTGCATATATAGATTAGTTTAATCATTTACCAAATGTAAGTTATTACCTCCCTTTCATGAGAGAACGATCAATGTATATATAATTGATATCGTAATTTGACGCAAAATATGAGATGCTTCTACTAAGGTCCATAATCAACACATCTTGGTTGTAGAGATTGTATAAATGTACCTTTTATTTCCATTATAGAGTAGAGGCTAGGTTATCGAGGCAAAATCGAAAGTGGCAAAATGAACTGATGGAGGATTGACAAATGAATGGGAGGATGAGGTTGCGCAAACAATAAACTGCTTCTACTATACAATACTAAGCTCCAAGTGATTCTGTCCATCAGGATGAACATACCTATTTATGGGCGTACGGCCAAAATGTGATGCGCAAAATAGAAGGCTTCTTCCAACAGGCATAATCGACATATCACTGAAGCTTTATCATTAAACCTCCTGGAGAATCTAAGTTATCTAAGAAAAACAGCACTATTCCCGAATTTCTTGTCCAGCAAGATGAATGGATGGGCGTGCAGACGAACAGGTAGCAAAATATCTGCCGCTTCTTCCAAGATTCAGAATCAACATAGTTCTAAAATCGTATCTATCAAATAAATATATGTCTGTACCAAACATCAATTGCAACTGCCGTTGCTACTGCTACTGGTTATGTTACTGCCACTGCTGCTGCTACTGTTACTGCTGCTACTGTTACTGCTGCTACTGCTGCTACTGCTGCTACTGCTACTGCGACTACTACTACTACTACTACTACTACTACTACTACTACCACTACTACTACTACTGTTACTACTACTACTACTACTACTACTACTACTACTTTTTTTTTTTTGGTAGCACGATCAAAGGATCGTGTGGAAATCCATCGTACCCAAAAATATACTGACTGAAAAAGAACATTAAACAAAGAAGAACTCAATAGAAAACAATTATCGTATCAGTCACATGTATAAATAAGTAATAAATATTTGCAGTTCAATTATAGAATTTCTTAAAAATTCTATGCATCATCTAGCTAGGCTATGTCTTAACCCTTTCAACACGAAATGCAATCACACCAAAATACTTTAATTTTATAAAAATTCTGCTATGTATTTTCAAACCAACCCGACTTAGAGCTGTTGCTGCGTAGACAACAACATATACCTGTCAAATTCGTTTCAAATTACACAACAGCTTTCTTGTACCGATGTTTGAAATTAATATTATGTGAACCGAGGGTTCAAAGGGTTAACAAACATTTCCATAAGACATTTTATAAAATCATATATTACATCATCAAAATTCCTGCCATTAAGCGCAACAGCATAACTTAAAAAATCCACACGTTCAGAAATCAGACACTTATTTTAGAATTAGTGCACTGAAATTTCTTTGTATTCATATGACGGCAATGTATATGTGAAAAACAAATTTGCCACAAGCTTGTTGCTGTCCATAAGAGCAACACCGCCTCCAAAACTCGCGTCGCGTAAGCTTATAAGTATTAAGAACAAACCAATTAAGGCCCACAGGATGATTTATAAAAAGGCAAATACTAGAATATCTGCAATGTGTTTAGCGACACGGTAATATTGCATAGTGTGGTAAATGTGAGTTGAAAATTAACAAATCGCTTTACTTGCACGATCGTTTTCCAGAATTAACCCGGAACCAACGCGCTTATTGTGTATTTGGCTATGTTTACAAACATTGTTAGTATAAAGAGGCTCAAATGAATGTTTAAATATTCTATGGGATTCTAAATTTACTTGCAAATGGATTTTCGAAAATTACCCCGGAACAAGGGCTAATAGTAGCTACATTGGGATATAGAGTCACTTTTCGCATTGTAAAACCAACGAATAGTAAAGTTGCGTATATGACCACCTGCCACTTGTAGGACACGCCTAACCCTTGCAGCCCCAAGTGCCCAGGTATGTTAATTTCAAATTAATCATAGTTATAGACTGTTAGGTATCTTGAAATCAATTTAATGTGATACAGCAACAGTTTCTACGTTACCAAATCCACAAATAACCACAACAATACATCTTACATGTAATTAATTGTAGAGAAGCGGTTAACATGTATTCATCAGAAAATGCTCATAGACGTAACATTATTAAATGCGTTGGCAGAACTTCAACTATGTTGTTTCCGCACCAAATATCTTTGAATTTCTCCAAACTCCTTTCTTTCGTAGCCCTGTGCAATTCGCCTTGAAGGCAATGCAATAAAAGG
The DNA here is from genome assembly GCA_034401795.1 of Chaetoderma sp. LZ-2023a. Classification (NCBI taxonomy): domain Eukaryota; kingdom Metazoa; phylum Mollusca; class Caudofoveata; order Chaetodermatida; family Chaetodermatidae; genus Chaetoderma; species Chaetoderma sp. LZ-2023a. The sequence continues at coordinate 165,825,744 of CM067369.1, read as the reverse complement.
GTACGAAAAATCGCTGTCAGTGAAATTAAATGGGTTGACCTGTCAGGATTCAGCACTTGTGCACATCGGTATTTCCAAACTGTCCATATACCTATCATGATAAGACAGATTAAGACCCCATGCTTATGGCTGGTTAGATGCCGCTTTATAGATTTAAGATCCCTAAACAAAATCATTTCTGCTTTTAGATTCAAAGAATGAATATCAAATTTTACTGCAATTGTTTCCACAAATTTCCAGAATTCAAAAATTTCCAGACAATTAATGAACAAGTGGACACATGTCTCTTCCTCGTTTTTACAGAGAGGACATAGATGCCTATTTGTAATTCGACATTTCTGTAGTAAATGGCCAACCCAAAGTCTGCGATGAATGAGCTGCCATGCTACATCACGTGCCCTATGTGGTATAAATGGCAAGTGTAAATGCTTCCACACATTATTCCAGTCAGAGGGTTTATAATTGGTATTATTCCATGCATCAATTGCTCTGGGAATTTTGGCGTGTCTACATATTAAGATACTATACCAATCATGAGAACGCATATGGCATTTAAATTCTTCTCCATCGTAATGCAACACTGGTGGGGAAATTTCCTCCTTGTCAACAGCATTTGGTAGTGTGAACCAGTCGAGGGGAACAACTTTCTTTAATTGTCCTAACAGACGATGGGCATCAATACTCCTTACTGCATATTTTTCTGATATTGTTTGCCCTGAAATCCACGAACGTGTATCTGAGTTGATTAAATCGGACAATCTGTGAACACCTTTACTAGCTAATGATGGGAAGTAGAGGCCTTTATTTCGTATCTGAATATTTTCGTTTCCCAATAGTCTCTGGTCTAGCACACTTTCCCATTCTAACGGTGATGGCGTTACCTTAATAAACATGTTCAATGCTTGGCGTTGCTCATTGAAGACATCTGGTATCTTCATGACATTTGGAGGTGGTGTCTTTGAAAGGAATATACACTCTGTGGAATAAGGTCCAATATACCTTTCCAATAATGTTCGTGAAACAATGGCCCAAGGTGAATTGGAATATATCAAATCATGCAGAAATTTAAGTTTTAATGACGCACATTTTGTTTGAATGTGTACCAAGTCCAAGCCGCCTTTCAATTTTGCATTGATACAAACTGTATTAGCTACAAGTTTAGCTTTATCTTCCCACAAAAAGGCAGACATTAGCTGATTAATCTCATCTTCTACATATTTTGGCATATGGACAACAGAAGCTGTATACCACAAACCAGACATTATCAGATTATTCAGAACAAATGCTCTACCAAATATAGACAAACGGCGTCGCTTCCAACTTGCTAACACGTGTTTCAGTTTACATACTCGGTGTGTCCAGTTTATTAACGTGTCCTTTTTGCGACTAAAGTAAATGCCTATTATTTTGATATAGTCATTTGACCACTTTATGTCCATAATATTATCACACCTGTTAATCCAAGGACCAAGAAATAGGCCGACAGATTTATCTCGATTGACCTTTAGTCCAGAAGCTTTTTGAAACACACTTAATATTTTATCTAAGCTGCCATAATCGCTGTCATGTCCAACAAACACTGTAGTATCATCTGAATACTGGGATACCGTTAATGGTCTCGCAATACCATGTATGGATATCCCCTTAAACGTAGGGTCTTCCCTCAGTGTTGATCCCAGTGATTCCATGGCTATGACAAATAACAAGGATGACAGAGAACAACCTTGCCGTACACCGCCTGCTAGTATCACAGAATTAGTCAGACAGTTATTTAAAAGTTATCTGCTGCTAATTCCAGTATACAGAATCCGGACCCATTTAATAAAATGTACTCCTAAACCTATGTGCTCTAGGGATTTAAACAGAAACTGCCATTCTAGGCGGTCAAATGCCTTTTCATTGTCAAGTCCAATAATAGCTGCTGGGATGCTGTCTTTTTCAACCAAGCTAATTACATCCCTTATGAGAAAGGCATTAGTTAGAATACTTCTACCCGGAATACCACAAGTTTGGTCAGGATCAATTACTTGGTCCAATACTCTACTTAATCACAACGATAATGTTCGTGATATGATCTTATAATCGTCCCTGTCCCCTTTTTTGTACAGAATTCGAACATAAGCTTGGGACATAGATGGAGGTAGATGTCCGTTTTCGAAGACATCATTCACAACTTGAAGGAATGATGGACCTAACACATGCCAAAATGCATGATAGAATTCCACTGTTAGTCCATCACAGCCAGGAGATTTTCCTGACTTCATTCCTTGCAATGATTCTGTTAATTCACTAAGAGAAATATGGCTGTCACAACGTTCACAATCAGAATCTGATAGTGTCTTCCTCATATTTCCTAACATGCTTGAAGATGCCACATCATCACTGCCTTCCGATGCATATAAGGATTCGTAGAAATGATAAACGGCATCCAGCATTTCCTCATTTGAATTAGCAAACAGACCGTCCTTTGTTTTCAGGTGTCTGGTGATTTTTTCAATACCCCTTGCTTTTTCTAAGTTGCAGAAATATGTTGTAGGCTTTTCACCTTCTGCATGCATTTGAGCCCGTGATCTTACTTTGGCTCCCTCAAGCATATATTGATCTAATTCATTAATATCATGCTTTATCTTGACTAGCAGATCATTGTAGCTTTGATCACCATTGTTTACTTTACAAGATATCCTAAATAAAAATTTGTCCAATGCCTTCCTACGTTTCCGCCTATCTCTTGCTTTCTTAAGTGCAAACCTCTTGGAAATATGAGCCAAGCCAGATTTACCTTCCTCCCACCACAGGGCTAAATTCTCATATGAATCCTTCATTCGAAGCCAATACTGCCAAAAACTTTGGATACGATGATGATAGTTAGTATCATACAATAGTGAATTATTATGTTTCCAGAAGCCACTTCCTTGTTTGATCCAGCTAGCATTATCTAAAGTAACACACACCATATTGTTTAGCGCTTAGAGCACGCAATATTTGCGTGGAATTATAGCGCACTATAAATATCCTATTATTATTATTATTATTATTATATTGTGATCAGAAAATGCTACAGGAAATACGCTTGTTTGGCTAAGATTGCCCTTAAGTGACTGCTGTAAATAAATTCTATCTAATCTTGATGCTATGCGTCCATCAGACGAGAACCAAGTAAATTGCCTGTCGTGAGGGTTTGTCAAGCGATAGCTGTCAAATAAATGTTCCCTGTCACAAACATGTTTTAATTCAACGTGTGACGTATCATTATATACAGTTGCGATTTTCTGTCAATGTTTGAATCTAAAACACAATTAAAATCATATCCTAATATCAAATTTTCAGATATGTTGTCTTGAATAATGGCGGAGATATCATGGAAAAATGTATGACGTGAACCATGTGAAACAGGCGCATAAACACACATTATAGTCAAGCTAAAGTCAAAGATATCAACTGTTACATTGACCCAACGTCCATTTGTATTTGATGACGATGCTAACACATTAACAGATTTAAGACAGTGTGGAAGAATGAGAATAGCAACCCCTGCACTGTTATCGCACGATAAACTGTTTAAATGAATCAAAGATTTCATGATCTTTAATCTTCGTTTCCTGAAGCAAAGCTATATCGACCTTTGTGTCCTCAAGCACTTCCAACAAACATCTCTGTTTTAGTTCAGTATTTAGGCCTTTGCAATTTATCGTACAAATGAGCATAAATAGTTGAATAGTATACAGGACTGCCATTGTTAATCTAACTGGATTTATTTTTCTTACTAGGCTTGCTTCGTTTTTTGGCCCATTTACCCAGCTTACTATTAAAATCATGATTTTTCAAATCAACTACTTCTAAATGTTTGTATTTAGAAATAGCGGAATCACATCTTAGATGTTTATAGTGTACTCCTTTAGCTGTTACATAAGGCACCAACACTTCACCATCTTCTGACCGAAATATAAACATTTCCTTTGCTGTCTGTGAGCATTGCGTCTGTACAGAATAGTCTGACCCAGTAGTAGACATATTATCATCTTCAATATCATTTTCCTCGACATCAGATTCTGAACTAGACAATTCTTCCATGTGACGCTTAAGGCTAGCACAAACATCAGTGACATGCATATCAACGATATGTTTTACAGATGTTTTGCCATCCAGATTAATACTCGCATGAGTCTTATTATCTAGGTCCGTAATCTGAGTTGATGGGAAATGACTTAATGGAAATTCATCATCGTCATCTGTCACCTGCGACCTGAATGTAGTTTGTCGCGGTAACAAAGGGAATTCGCTTTCATCCAGAGTGTCATCATGATCGCTTTGACTTGACTTCGCATCCGTATCCTAGATTGTTCTCTCTGGAGTTAAGCTAATACCTTCCTCAATAACGTCGATTTCGTCCACATTCTCCACTACGACGGGGTTCACCGTAAATACACTCTCTTCTGAATTAGTTTCAGCAACAACTGTAACAATTTGAGCAGGGAGTGAGTTAACTCGCTCAATTTGATGTTCAGTATGCGATGCCACATAACTACTGTGTGTATCTTGCTTAGGCGTCCGCGTGTTGTTGGGACATCGCCACTTGAAATGTTCTGTTGAACCACAAATTAAGCATTTGGTTTTTTGTGGACAATCTCCCGCCAGATGACCAGTGCTGGAGCAAATCCTGCACTCCTTCACTTGACCTCTGTACCACAGTGGAAGGATAAAAATACCGTCTATAGACAACTTATTAGGCAGAGGCTTGTCATCTTTTCAAAGTACACTCTTCTAATAGCATTTTCCAAGGTTTTATCAAAACGGTAAGTCTCTCTCTCAATTTTCAATACTTGCCCATAATGGCTAAGTTCGCTTAACAAACGCTCATTCGGGATTTCAAGAGGAACTTTTATCTTTACCATTAATTTATCTGAGTCAATCTCCTCGATGCTACATATTTCTCCAGCTATAACAAGATCGCTCTCCAATAGCTTATCCTTTGCCTCTTGGGTGCTTACTGTCACATTCCATATATTGCGGGTCACATTAAACAGGCCCTTTAATACCTTAGGACCAGTGCCAATCGTGTTCTTCAAGCCATTATACACATCAATAGCTGAAACGCCCCACCCTTTTGTGCTAATTTTAAGACTAAGCATACGCTTATATCGGATGACATTTTTAATTTAGCGGTGTGAGCGTTGTGACATTTACAGTTGATAGTAAGAAGTCTTTGGTTAATTAACGGGTATAATTGACCAAAGGGAGATGCCGCGGCTACTGCGTGATATGCAGCATTCTAACGCAGCTTTTAAACCCTGCAGAAAGCTCGAGTTGTATACAGCCACGAAGCGCGAAGCTCAACAGAAAGCGCCCGTGTAGCCACGCGATCGAAAAGACGGGAATAATCGCTAGCATGCCAAAGGTAAATGAGGCTTTACATAACTAGGCTGCACAATTAATCACCCTCAACTAAACGTGGACAATGTACAATTACGGTCTGAAGACAGGACGCCGACAAGACAATGGCTATCAAAGCCAAATCAAAAGTAATGGCAGGAAAACTTCGCAACAAAATGCGGCTTCCCACAACGAAATTTCAAGAAATCAAAACAGCAAAACCAACGTATATACATTTATAAGGAAGCAAGACAAGAAATAAATCATATATGCGTAGTAGGAATCGTCTTAAATCGACGTTAATAGCATAGCCAAATCAATATGACTTCTATGACTACTACTACTACTACTACTACTATATCTTCTACTACGGCTACCTCTACCCCCACGATTACTACTACTACTACTACTACTACTACTACTACTACTACTACTACTACTACTACTACTACTACTACTACTACTACTACTACTACTACTACTACTACTACTACTACTACTACTACTACTACTACTACTACTACTACTACTACTACTACTACTACTACTACTACTACTACTACTACTACTACTACTACTACTACTACTACTACTACTACTACTACTACTACTACTACTACTACTACTACTACTACTACTACTATGTCTTCTACTACCGCTACCTCTACCCCACTACTACTACTACTACTACTACTACTACTACTACTACTACTTCTACCGCTACTACTACTACTTTTTTTTTCTTTTTTTTTTGGTAACGCGATCAAAGGATCGTGTGGAAAGCCTTTCTACCCAAAAATATTTACACTAAAATGTAGGGAAATTAATTAACACACAGTATACGTCAGTATTATGTAGAAATAAATTCTATAAATTTAAAAATATATTTGTAAACATTATATAAATCATATTATTGCATTGCTATAAAAGCAATGAAACGGTGCTCATGCAATGAAATTAATATGGACCACTTAATTTTTGTTTATTACAAAATACCCTGATGCAATTGCCGTACACACATGAATCTCCAAACTGTTAAAAAAATTACCATATTATGACTATATTGGCTACTGTGAATACATGATTAGACCAAATTACAAAACATAAAATGAAAAAGCCAAGTTAATTTACTTTGAATGGACGTTTTGAAAATTACCCCAGAACAAATGATACTAAAAATAAACATTCCTGTAGACCGTGTGGTTGACTATAACACTATTTGAATTATTAATCATGATATCTTCAAGGTTAATTTTGTGGTTGTTGAAAGTTTAAAGCCAGTTTGATGGGAAGCTGTTGCTATCATGCAGCAACAGCGTCCACACACTCACATACTAAAATAAACAACACAAAATCTAGTGAAAAACATGTTTCCTAGCAAGAAATCCATTGAATATTAGGAACGTAACTGAACTGGAAGGCATTGCTGTCTTATATTCCAATCCAGTCCAATCATGCCCAAAACATTTTGTCCTGAAAAGATTTTAAGGAACTACTAAGCTGCATTGAATCTGCAAATTTGTCTTTTTCCATTTTTCCATTACTTATTTCAACTTTGCACGATCTTCAAAATAACTAATAGCCCAGAATCAATGGAAACCATCTCGCCTCTACACCACTTAACCTTTAAATCGATAGAGGCTATTTCCCTTCAGTGATGCATGGTATTCACATTGTAGACAATATGCAAGCGAGAAATCAAAAATATTTTTTAATTTCGTAAAGTGGATAGTGCTAGGATCGGCAAGTACATCGTAGGCTCTAGAGCAACGGTATTTCCAAATGCTCCAGTTGCCGAAACTAAGGCAAAATAATGCGATCTTTTTAACATCATTATTTACATTATATCCAGAAAGATCATGAAACAGTATTTCGGTAGGTGCAATTTGGAACTGCGATGCATCAAACTTAATTAAAACACGGTTGATGTATGTCCAAAACTGAGCAATAACAGTGCAATCCACAAATAAATGGACGAGTGTTTCCTCTGCTGTTAAACACAATAAACACCTGTCACTCTCAGTAATTCCTACTTTCTTGAGGAGAGAGCCTACCCATAGCCTTCTATGGATTAATCGCCAAACAACATCTCTGGCTCTATTAGGGATATGCGAGGAATGAATGTTGCACCACACATCATTCCAATTTACTGGAAAATAAGTGGAATTTTCCCAAGCAGCAATTGCCTTTGGAATAGCCGGATTTTGTAGCTTTAACATGTGGTACCAATACTTGCATCTTACAGAACATGTGAAAATTCTATCCCCATATTTTAGCATAAGTTTTGGTGTTTCAACAGTCATAGATGCTTTGGGTAGGCGAAACCACTCCCTAGGAATGGCTACTTGCAACCACTTTAAAAGGCGTTGTGCATCGATTGGTCGAAGCTTGGTTGTCTGCACTATCTCATGTAGGGATTTCCATTCATGCGTGGTTGCACTAACAAGATCAGAGAAATATTTTAATCCATGTCTAGCTAATGAGAAATAGTATAGAACCCACCATTATGTAGTATTCTATCATTTCCCCAAAGTTGTTGATTTAGTGCATGTTCCCAGTATAATGGCGAGTCTTCCAATTTCACAAAACCATCTAATGCTTTTTTAACCTCCAGATATGGACTAGGAATGCGTGTGTAATTTGGTGGTGGTTTAGAAGACCAAAAAAACGACTTTGCCGAAAAGGGTTCCACATATCTTTCAATGAGGCATCGAGATATCTGTGCCCATTGATTGTCACTATGGATCAAATCATTAAAAAAATTCAATCACAATGAAATACTTTTATTCCTGATTTCTGGAATAGCTAGACCTCCTTGAGTTTATCGTGTGTACATATCCTTTGTGAGACAAGATGTGTATTTCCTTCCCACAAAAAGTCAAACACAATTCTATTAATCTCTTGTTCAATATGTTTTGGCATATGCACCACAGAGGACACATACCATATCTGTGACAAGATTAAACTATTTAAAACTAAAGCTCGTCCAAAAATTGTCAGGTGTCTATGATGCCACATTGTGATTGTCTTCTTTAGTTTGGCAATGACCTCTGTCCAATTTCGAGAACCAAAGTCTTTTTTACTAAAGTGGATTCCTAGGATTTTGATTGAATTGCTTGTCCAAGTGATATCGATTGGCTGGTCAGTTCTTGTTTTCCAAGGACCCAAAAATAAGCCAACAGATTTGTCTTTATTTTTTTGAGACCAGATGCTCTTTGGAAGTTTTGTAAGATGGCATTCAATCTATCAAAATCCTGATCATGTCCTACAAAGACAGTGGTGTGGTCACAATATTGAGACACCTTAACAGGCTTCTCTATGCCTTGTATGCTCAGACCTTGAAAGTGGATATCTTGTCTTAATGTTGCACCTAGGGATTCCATGGCTATCACAAATAAGAGTAGTGACAGGTAACAACCCTGACGAACACCACGCTCTAATGATACAGGTTGACAAACGTAATTATTTACAATATATCTGCTGGAAATATTTATATATAATATTCGGACCCATTTTATAAAATTTGGTCCAAATCCTAAGTGGTTCAATGACATAAATAAAAAATCCCATTCCAGTCGATCAAATGCCTTTTCATTGTCTAATCTGACAATTGCTCCATAAATATTATCCGTTTCCACTAGTTGAATTACGTCGTGAATCATCATTGCATTAGTTAAAAGAGATCTTCCTGGAATTGAACAAGTCTGGTCAGGATTTATTACAACTGCCAGCACACCACCAAGCTTTAATGACAGAGCTCTGGATATAATTTTATAATCGACTCCAAGTTGTGAAATGGGTCTATAGTTCTTCAGATCACTGCGATCACCCTTTTTATATATTAACCGTACATATGCCTGTGACATTGTCTCGGAAAGATGGTCTCGATGAAAGACTTCTCTGACAACTTCGTGGAATGTTTTACCAATAAGATGCCAGAATGTTTGATAAAATTCTGCACAAAGCCTATCCTCTCCTGGTGATTTGCCAGCTTTCATTGTATTGAGGGATTTTGTTATTTCATCAAAACTTACGTTCTGTTCACATATATCAACTGATGAAGGAGGTAACTTATCTTGAATATTATTAAGCAGATCTTGTGCTATTTTCTCATCAATAGGTTCTGATCTGTACAGAGATTGATAGAAGTTCTGTACAGCACTCAATATATCTGTATTGGAGCTAAGCACTTGGTGATCTACTTGTAAACTTCTAATCAATTTTTCTACACCTCTAAATCATTCGAGGTTGCAGAAATATTTTGTGTTTTTTTCTCCTTCTAATTACATTTGAGCTCTAGATCTTATTTTGGCGCCTTCAGCCTTTTCCTCCTCAATTGCACGTAGTTTAAATTTTATTTCATTCAGATAATCAACTAAATGAGCTGCGCCATTTGCAACCTTACGGGAAAGTAGGAATAATAGGCGCTCAAGTGCTTTCACATCCTTCCGCATTTTCCTTGCTTTTTTAATAGAAAATTGCTTGGATACATGAACAAAGCCTAATTTTACTTCTTCCCACCATGAAATCAAATCTTTTGTATCACCCTTGTTGGGCATTTTAAAGTCCCAAAAACTTTGTATGTGACGATGGTATTCTGTATCATTTAATAAAGAACAATTAAATTTCCAAAACCCAGGACCACGTTTTATCCAGTCAGCATTGTCAATGCTTATAGAAACTACACTGTGATCTGAGAAAGTTATTGGACATATGTTTGTCTGTGAAAGATTGCCTTTAAGTGATCTTTGCACATATATTCTATCCAAGCGAGATGCTGTTTGGCCATTAGCTGTCACCCTAGTAAAATCACAACCATTGGGTTCTAAAAGCCGATAGCTATCCAGTAAATGTTCAGCATCACAAATCTGTTTTAAGCAATAATGAGTAGTGTCATTATAATTACATAATTAACGTCTATCCTTATCCTTGTCTAAGATACAATTAAAATCACCTCCCAAAATAAGATTTTCTGAACAATCATGGATCACGGATGCAATGCTGGAGAAGAATGCAGCCCGTGGCCCATGAGATGCTGGGGCATAAATCGACATAATATTTACTCTGGTATCAGAGACGTCACATGTGACTTTAACCCACCGACCAACAGTGTCAGTATCTGCTGAAATGATGTTTGTGGACCCGAGGCATTTGGGTAAAAATAAAATAGCAACTCCTTCATTTGGCTCAGTGGCATCAGATAGTCACCTTGGGCAAGTTGTTTAAAACTTTCGATGTCTTCAGGGCTTCGGAGCCTTGTTTCCTGAAGCAGAGGAATATCAACCCTAAGCTGCTGTTGTTTTAAAATGTCGTTGAGGCCGCTATAATTTAATGTACAAATAATCATAAAAATAAAGAATCTGTATATATTGGCCATTATACCTAATTAGATTTTGGTTTCTTACTTTTCTCCTGTTTGGCCCATTTGCCCATTTTAGCAGTGAAATCGGAGGTTGAGAGGTCAACAATTGTTAAATGTTGATATTTGGCAATATCAGAATCATTCCGCATATGCCTATATCGTACACCTTTCTGAGTAACATATGGTACTAAAATTCCTCCAGTTTCAGACCGGTAAACCACCATCTCATCAGAGCGCCGAGACTGTTGTGTTTGAACGGAAATCGGAAATATCTTCCTGTTCATTTTCATCATCACCAGAACTCAGGTCTTCTATCTGTCGTTTAAGAACCTTTGGTTGTGCTTTGGTATTTGGCAAAATACTATCAGTCTCAGTTAATGGCATTAGTGCAAAATCTGTTTCACTTTCTCTTGATTGCGACCTGAATTTAATCTGACCTGGGCAATAACTAGCGAGTTCGCCATCTTGATCATCTTCCATATCAATGTCATTCTGTGATGGATTTGCACTAACATTTGATGACATTGTAACATTATGATTGGCCCCTGACACTGGTGTCTGAGGTAACCCTTCTTCCAATACATCTATCAAATCTTCAGCATGAACTGACACTGGGTTGGGCAGATTGTGTACATTAGCTACAGTAACAGATTCACTAACTTGATTTTTTTTCCTGTTTATTCTCATCTACATTTTGGCTGCCCACCACAAAACTATTTGTGGCCACCTTGCACTTCCATTTGTAGTGGTCAGTGCCACCACACAATAGACATTTGTCCTTATGGGGACAGGCACTCGCCAGATGGGTCACACTACCACAGATACGGCATGTCTTGATCTGGCCTCGGTACCATTTTGGTAAAAAGAATGCATTGTCAATGGACAGTGCACTCGACAATACACTGGGCAATGTCGATTCACTATCCCGCATCCAGACTTGCCTCACGCCATTTTCTAGTGAACGGTCAAAATCATATGTCTCGCTTTCTATAGATAACACATTCCCATATTTTGCCATTTCCAATTTAATACGCTCGTTGGGTATTTCTAGAGGTGCTTTGATGTTCACGAGCAATTTATCAGAATCGATCTCCTGAATCTTACATGCCTCTCCATTAACCACCAGCCCATCTTCCAATAGCTTGTTCTTAATCTCCTCAGAACAAACGGTAACATTCCAAACGTTCCACTTTATATTAATGAGGCCTTTCAGTACTGCGGGACCAGAGCCGACGATATCTTTCAAACCGTGATAAACGTCAATAGCCCACACACTCCACCCCGCCGTGGTAACCCGCAGGCTTAGCCGTTGTTTGTAAACACTAGACATTATGCATGAGTGCACAGCGCATCATCACGAGCTCAATACAATAGCTATAACAACAAATGTATAGCCTGGGGAGCGGGTGAAAGAAAACGACCAACCGAAAATGATCCGGCTGCTAACCAACAACACACACCACCAAAACAACGCCTAAACGTGGACAATAACTAGGACAGAAACGAAGAAGACGCCGCAGTGAGCAATGACTCTCGCAGTCACTGCAAAAAGACAATTCCAAAAATCACCACTGTAAATAGTGACTTCAAACAACAAAATTTAAAAAAAGAATATTACAAAACAAAACTATATACACTTATACAGAACCAGGACAAAACTGAAGCATAAATGAGCAGTAGAAATCGTTCAAAATCAACGATATTAGCACAGCCAAGACACGTGTGTTCCCTTTGACTACTACTACTACTACTACTACTACTACTACTACTACTACTACTACTACTACTACTACTACTACTACTACTACTACTACTGTTGGACATAATAACATATAGGCTAAAAATCGTTTGTAAATAGTTTGGCAGTATCTACAAACACTTCAGTACGCACGTCTGCAATTAAACATGGTGATAAACAGCATATACACGGTGAACTAGATCACGGGGATTGAATGGGTGGGGTTGAGGCACATTGATGTATTTAGTGAGAATTGGGCAGTAATGGGGCATGAACATCCACTAAATGCCAAGTGTCATGTCGTATGGATGTAATAGGCATTCATAGACTAAACTTTAACTCTGTGTAGATGGGCACACACAATTCTGGGGCACCGGACCCAGTTGTGTCGGATTCACCCTACCCCGCACACCCTTCCAAAAATATTAATTCAGATTTTCTAGGCGAAACTAGTGAATTTTGGGAGAGTGTATTTCACTTGAAATATGTCATATTAATTATAGTCGTATGAAGGTGAACAAAGGGTGTGGTGGGGTGGGGGATTCACTTCATATGCCTATGTTAATTCTTGAAATTCCACACCACCTCTCTAATATCTATGTCCTCACATTGTGTGTTCTAATTTGTATTATTAGCCTTTTAGCCCTTGAATTGTCAGTATCTCAATTTTAATCCAAGTGCACAGGAAATCAGTTCAATATTCTGAAAGTTATATGACTCGCACCTATAGCAGCAACAGCGCTAGTCAAATTAATTTTAAAATATGCAACATAATATATCCTTAAATTATAGAGAATTTGGCATTGTATGGTCCAAGTATCGGTTTCTAACAGGATATAGACAGTTTTGCTGATTGCATAAGAATGTAAAGCTTCTGTCAAGAAGTGACATTTAGTAATGGCAAGTGTTCTGTGAAATAATACATATATTAAAAGTTTTTAATTCCTCCAAATAAATTTACGGTGTGTAAATAGACATTATCGGTATTCAGAGGGGTTTTGTGGACTTAGGTACCAGTTTCTAACAGGTAGAAGGGTTACATTATTAACCATTTCAAGTGCTCTAGCGTCAGTAGGTTAGTCTTTCACATTCAAAGCAGCGATAATCATTACAAGAGACTGTTGATTATTTTGAAAGTAGTTTGACTGGAAACAGTTGCTCGGTATTAATTAGTCTTAAAATAATCATCAGAATATTTCATCCATTATAAAAAATGTTGTTTGTGGCCAGCCTACTAAGGATGAAATGGTGAATACATTCTTGATAACCATAATAAAGTTCTCTGTTGATGGCTAAGACCCAAAATTCGGAGCATCTGATTTTCGCAATTGCATGTAAGGGTGTGGTTGGGGTCTCAATTTTCTGATACAGATATATCCAAAATATAGCATTTTCTGTTAAATTTCTAGATCTCTTAACATGTTTCATACATAAGTATGAAAATTATGGAATTATAAGAAATCCATTTCCAGCCATTCCATGTCTAGAAACGCATGGAAAGTCAACATGTTCTGCTAAGGGTTTGAGAAAAGTTTGGAAAATGTAAATATTGCCAAAATAGTAAAGATAATATTAAAAATATTGATGGTTTCAGCTAATATTTTCAACATTTTTTTTTACAAAATGTGTCTGATCATAATTTGACACTGATTAGAGTCACTATGAAATGGTCCTAAGATAATCCTCATCCTCCTGTATCCATGGTTGAGGTTCAGCCTACATTTGATAGTGGCAAACTCCAACCAATATGTCAGTCCTAACCAGTGCCTTGTAATGTTATTAGCACGAAAGAAAATCAAAATTTTCCAATTATTACTCAAATTCAACATAGTCAGGCTAAAAATCACAACCACCTTGAACTTCCCTTACAGAGTCCTGTGGCACAACCATGGGAGTATTATATATTTACATACATATCCAGACCTGTCTTTTAGGACACTAATTATACCACTGATTGTACTGGCCTATATAGTTGTCATATCATATATACATAATTGTTGTTGTTGGTTTGATTTTATTGACCACTCACACCTAGAAGTCGCACTTAAGAACTGAGCAAATGTATAAATGTGTTTTATTCCATTTCCATTTGGAGTCACAGATGGCCATGATACATATGGTAACCAGAGAGGTAAATGTAGCAAGAATTACGCATATGTCCAGAGGAAAGTGGCAGTGTGGACAAACTTTTATGTTCCTTAATATGTTTTACATGTCCATCTCAACTGTAATCAATTCTTTTTAATTATGACTATTATGAAAAGATTTGACGTCTGCTATAGCCTCCACTCAAATTAGCTTTAAAAATTCCAACAGATTTTCTGTGTAGTTGCATTGAAATTACGATTTAGTATATATTCAGTGCATAGTGGAAGAAACCATTTCTTCTAGGACAGAAAGTCACCAAATGCCTTTCTAAGGAAAATAGCAAATTTGAACTAGATTATTGCAGCTGATAATCCAAGTGGTAACTTGAAAATTCAACAGCATACGGTTTAAGCTGACAATTAGGGCCCCGCACCAGAAGGTGTGGACGCCCTATAGTAATCACCGTGCCTGTCTGTCTTTCTGTCTTTCTGTCATGCTGTCTGTCTGTCTGTCTGTCTGTCTGTGGGTATGTCTGTCTGTCTGTCTGTCTGTCTGTCGGTTTGTCTGTCTGTCTGTCTGTCTGTCTGTCTGTCTGTCTGTATGTCTGTCTGTCCATCCACGATATCTCGTAAACAGCATATCATACAGAACCGCTTCACATATTTTAATGAAACTTGGTGTATCCCTCAGTTATGATATGCAGATGTGCCTTATGAAGGATTCGCCTTTATAGCTCCAAGACTCAGTGACAATTGCTACTACTACTACTACTACTACTACTACTACTACTACTACTACTACTACTACTACTACTACTACTACTACTACTACTACTACTACTACTACTACTACTACTACTACTACTACTACTACTACTACTACTACTACTACTACTACTACTACTACTACTACTACTACTACTACTACTACTGCTAGTTTAATATTCTGAAAGCCATATGGCTCGCACCTATAGCAGCAACAGCGACAGTCAAATTAGTTTCAAAATATTCAACATAATATATCCTTACATTATAGAGAATTTGACATTGTATGGTCCAAGTATCAGTTTCTAACAGGGTATATACAGTTTTGCCCATTGCATAAAAATGTAAAACTTTTGTCAAGAAGTGACTTCGATTTAGTAATGTGCAAGTGTTCAGTGAAATACTACATACATTAAAGGTTTTTAATTCCTCAAAATAAATTTACCATGCGTAAATAAACATTATCAGTTTTCAGAGGGTTTTTGTGTACTTAGTTTCTAATAGGGATGTAAATTCGTTATTTAACTAGCGACAAGACAGTGATATGACATCACTATCTATGATATGACAACAAGAGAGTTTGTCAGCAAAAATAGTGATACAAACGCCCCAAAAAGGAAGCACAATATATGTTATTGTAGTAAATCTAGACCTGGTCAAATTCCATTTTTCTTAATACCCGGTATACATAGAGAGCAGCAACATGATTTTCAAAATCAAAATTCTGTATCGTTGCTTTGTAAAGTAGTAAATCTGGTGTTTAAAATGAGAATAAGGATTGTTATGCAAAGCATAGCACAATAAAATTATTTCAGTTTTTATCATATATAGAAACTACATGGCCGTGGTTGGATTGGGCATGTACGTGCAAAAAATCAATCTGGATTTGAAAATAATATAATCACCCCATGCCCATTCGGCGCATCTGTAAAAAAGAGTTATTGTTTTGTTGGTGAAATCAACATACAATGTTTGACTGCAACTGGAATATATCGCCTGATGCGAAAACTGAACCAGTTTGTTTCATTTCTTTACCAGTTATGAACATTTTTATGGATCCTTAAAAAAGTAATAGTGAAAACACATGTTCATCACACGTCAAATAACAGGATAGGTAAACTAATTACTTATTTCTGCTACCTTTTTATCAAATTGTCAAATTGTGTGTAAAACTGATGTATCTATTGAAATAAATGTTTTGACGATGCCACCAAAACAACGAGTACGGGAGAATGCAAAATGGAGAAATTGTTAGAAATAGAACCATGTTAGAAACAGGTACCCTGCCCATATATGGTAGAAGTGTTACATTATTAACCATTTCAAGTGCTGTAGCGTCAGTAGGTTAGTCTTTCACTTTCAAAGCAGCGATAATCATTACAATAGACTGTTGATTATTGTGAAAGTAATTTGACTAGAAACAGTTGCTCGGTATTAATTAGTCTTAATGTAATCATCAGAATATTTCATCCATAGTAAAAATGTTCTTTATGGCCAGCCTATTAAGGATGAAATGGTGAATACATTCTTGATAGCCATAATAAAGTTCTCTCTTGATGGCTAAAACCCAAAATTCGGAGCATCTGATTTTCACAATTGCATGTAAGGGTGGGGTTGGGGGCTCAATTTTCTGATACAGATATATCTAAAATATAGCATTTTCTGTTAAATTTCTAGATCTCTTAACATGTTTCATACATAAGTATGAAAATTTTGGAATTATAAGAAATCCATTTCCAGCCATTCCATGTCTTGAAACGCATGGAAAGTCAACATGTTCTACTAAGTGTTTGAGAAAAGTATGGAAAATGTAAATATTGCCAAAATAGTAAAGATAATATTAAAAATATTGATGATTTCAGCTAATATTGTCAACAATTTTTTTACAAAATGTGTCTGATCATAATTTGACACTGATTAGAGTCACTATGAAATGGTCCTAAGATAATCCTCATCCTCCTGTATCTATGGTTGAGGTTCAGCCTACATTTGATAGTGGCGAACTCCAACCAATATGTCAGTCCTAACCAGTGCCTTGTAATGTTATTAGCAAGGGACAAAATCAAAATTTTCCAATTATTACTAAAATTCAACATAGTTAGGCTAAAAATCACAACCACCTTGAACTTCCCTTACAGAGTCCTGTGGCACAACCATGGGAGTATTATATATTTACATACATATCCAGACCTGTCTTTTAGGACACTAATTATACCACTGATTGTACTGGCCTATATAATTGTCATATCATATATACATAATTGTTGTTGTTGGTTTGATTTTATTGGCCACTCACACCTAGAAGTCGCACTTAAGAACTGAGCAAATGTATAAATGTGTTTTATTCCATTTCCATTTGGAGTCACAGATGGCCATGATACATATGGTAACCAGAGAGGTAAATGTAGCAAGAATTACGCATATGTCCAGAGGAAAGTGGCAGTGTGGACAAACTTTTATGTTCCTTAATATGTTTTACATGTCCATCTCAACTGTAATCAATTCTTTTTAATTATGACTATTATGAAAAGATTTGACGTCTGCAATAGCATCCACTCAAATTAGCTTTAAAAATTCCAACAGATTTTCTGTGTAGTTGCATTGAAATTACGATTTAGTATATATTCAGTGCATAGTGGAAGAAACCGTTTCTTCTAGGACAGAAAGTCACCAAATGCCTTTCTAAGGAAAATAGCAAATTTGAACTAGATTATTGCAGCTGATAATCCAAGTGGTAACTTGAAAATTCAACAGCATACGGTTTAAGCTGACAATTAGGGCCCCGCACCAGAAGGTGTGTACGCCCTATAGTAATCACCGTGCCTGTCTGTCTTTCTGTCTTTCTGTCATGCTGTCTGTCTGTCTGTCTGTCTGTCTGTCTGTCTGTCTGTCTGTCTATCTGTCTGTCTGTCTGTCTGTCTGTCTGTCTGTCTGTCTGTATGTCTGTCTGTCTATCTGTCTGTCTGTCTGTCTGTCCATCCACGATATCTCGTAAACAGCATATCATACAGAACCGCTTCACATATTTTAATGAAACTTGGAGTATCCCTCAGTTATGATATGCAGATGTGCCTTATGAAGGATTCGCCTTTATAGCTCCAAGACTCAGTGACAATTGCTACTACTACTACCACTACTACTACTACTACTACTACTACTACTACTACTACTACTACTACTACTAGTTTAATATTCTGAAAGCCATATGGCTCACACCTATAGCAGCAACCGCGACAGTCAAATTAGTTTCAAAATATTCAACATAATATATCCTTACATTATAGAGAATTTGACATTGTATGGTCCAAGTATCAGTTTCTAACAGGGTATATACAGTTTTGCCGATTGCATAAAAATGTAAAACTTTTGTCAAGAAGTGACTTCGATTTAGTAATGTGCAAGTGTTCAGTGAAATACTACATACATTAAAGGTTTTTAATTCCTCAAAATAAATTTACCATGCGTAAATAAACATTATCAGTTTTCAGAGGGTTTTTGTGTACTTAGTTTCTAATAGGGATGTAAATTCGTTATTTAACTAGCGACAAGACAGTGATATGACATCACTATCTATGATATGACAACAAGAGAGTTTGTCAGCAAAAATAGTGATACAAACGCCCCAAAAAGGAAGCACAATATATGTTATTGTAGTAAATCTAGACCTGGTCAAATTCCATTTTTCTTAATACATAGAGAGCAGCAACATGATTTTCAAAATCAAAATTCTGTATCCTTGCTTTGTAAAGTAGTAAATCTGGTGTTTAAAATGAGAATAAGGATTGTTATGCAAAGTATAGCACAATAAAATTATTTTAGTTTTTATCATATATAGAAACTACATGGCCGTGTTTGGATTGGGCATGTACGTGCAAAAAAATCAATCTAGATTTGAAAATAATATAAGCACCCCATGCCCCTTCGGCGCATCTGTAAAAAAGAGTTATTGTTTTGTTGGTGAAATCAACATACAATGTTTGACTGCAACTGGAATATATCGCCTGATGCGAAAACTGGACCAGTTTGTTTCATTTCTTTACCAGTTATGAGCATTTTTATGGATCCTTAAAAATGTAATAGTGAAAACACATGTTCGTCACACGTCAAATGACAGGATAGGTAAACTAATTACTTATTTCTGCTACCTTTTTCTCAAATTGTCAAATTGTGTGTAGAACTGATGTATCTATTGAAATAAATATGTTTTGACGATGCCACCAAAACAACGAGTACGGGAGAATGCAAAAAGGAGAAATTGTTAGAAATAGAACCCTGTTAGAAACAGGTACCCTGCCCATATATGGTAGAAGGGTTATATTATTAACCACTGCAAGTACTGTAGCTTCAGTAGGTTAGTCTTTCACTTTCAAAGCAGCGATAATCATTACAATAGACTGTTGATTATTTTGAAAGTAATTTGACTGGAAACAGTTGCTCGGTATTAATTAGTCTTAAGATAATCATCAGATTATTTCATCCATAGTAAAAATGTTGTTTGTGGCCAGCCCATTAAGGATGAAATGGTGAATACATTCTTGATAGCCATAATAAACTGATTTTCACAATTGCATGTAGGGGTGGGGTTAGGGGCTCAATTTTCTGATACAGATATATCCAAAACATAGCATTTTCTGTTAAATTTCTAGATCTCTTAACATGTTTCATACATAAGTATGAAAACAATGGGATTATAAGAAACCCATTTCCAGCCATTCCATGCCTTGAAATGCATGGAAAGTCAACATTTTCTGCTAAAGGTTTGAGAAAAGTATAGAAAATTTAAATATTGTCAAAATAGTAAAGATAATATTAAAAATATTGATGATTTCAATAAATACTTTCAACAGTTTTTTACAAAATGTGTCTGATCATAATTTGACACTGATTAGAGACACTATGAAATGCTCCTAAGATAATCCTCATCCTGTATCCATGGTTGAGGTTCAGCCTACATTTGGTAATGGTGAACTCCAACCAATATGTCAATCCTAACCAGTGCCTTGTAATGTTATTAGCAAGGAACAAAATCAAAATATTATGAAAAGATTTGTGTTCTGCTATGGCCTCCACTCAAATTAGCTTCAAAGGTTCCAACAGATTTTCTGTGTGGTTGAATCGAAATTGCGATTTAATATATATTCAGTGCATAGTGGAAGAAACCGTTTCTTCTAGGACAGAAAGTCACCAAATCCTTTATACGGTAACTAGCAAATTTGAACTAGATTATTGCAGCTGATAAGCCAAGTGTTAACCTGATAATTCAACTCATACAGTTTAAGCTGATAATTAGGGCGCCACACTACACTAGAAGGTGTGGACGCCCAATAGTAATCATTGTGCCTGTCTGTCTGTCTATCTGTATGTCTGTCATGCTGTGCGCATGTCTGTCTGTCTGTCTGTCTGTCTGTCTGTCTGTCTGTCTGTCTGTCTGTCTGTCTGTCTGTCTGTCTGTCTGTCTGTCTGTCTGTCTGTCTGTCTGTCTGTCTGTCTGTCTGTCTGTCTGTCTGTCTGTCTGTCTGTCTGTATGTCTGTCTGTCTGTCTGTCTGTCTGTCTGTCTGTCTGTCTGTCTGTCTTTCTGTCATGCTGCCTGCCTGCCTGCCTGCCTGCCTGCCTGCCTGCCTGCCTGCCTGCCTGCCTGCCTGCCTGCCTGTCTGTCTGTCTGTCTGTCTGTCTGTCTGGCTGGCTGGCTGGCTGTCCATCCACAATATCTCGTAAACAGCATATCATACAGAACCGCTTCAGATATTTTAATGAAACTTGGTGTATTCCTCAGTTATGATACGCAGATGTGCCTTATGAAGGATTCCCCTTTATAGCGCCAAGACCTTCAGTTAAAATTGCCTTTTTAGTGCAAAAACTCGTGATTTTTATCAATATTCTCGTAAACGGCATGTCATACGAGATCCCTTAAAATAATTTAATGAAACTTGGCAGGTAACTTCCTTATGGTGGGTAGATGTGCCTTTTGGAGGATTCACCTTTGTAGGACCACGATTTTGTGTGAAAATGGGCTTTTTAATGCAAAAACCTAACATTTTTTTTTTCAATTTTCTTTTTTTTACATTTTTTATTTTTGTTTTTGTATTTTATTTTTAATGGTTTGAAGGCTTTGAATAAAATTGCTACCTACTACATAAAGAAAGGTATTTCCAGTGATTGTGTAGGGGGGGGGAGGCTCTGAGTCAACTAATATTTTCTATGACGAGACTAGGGCTACCGTATACCAGCAGTCTACCAGTCCATGCTGTCACGTGACTCAACAAGAACTGACCAGAGTGACGTTGCAAGCGACCGTCAATTAGTGCTGAATACGTGCCTGAGATGGTCACGAAAGCTACACTAAAACAATTTCCACATCACGGAGAGGTAAGTAATATTCCTTTGTTATGAATCATCCTGGGATCGGGACCGCATTTTCGGAAATAACATTTTCTAGTCCAACAGCATAAGGGTTAACTTAACTTAGTTTATTCTATGTTTTACAAATAGCCTTATAGGACTGAGATAAATCAGTCTCACGTGACGGTGTACATTTCCTTTATTGTCCACTGGGTACTGCTATGCTAAGTGAATGGTGTGGAGAGATGGTTCAGCTAGCCTCTTCTTCCCATTCATTGACAATATTTGCTGAATTGTAATTCTTCAGGAATCCTCTTCATGTGTAGTGTTGGCTTTAAATTGTGGAGAAGTTATTTATTTTGAAAAAATTTAATGCTATACTATATCCACCACCCATATCAGGGAAAACTGCTTACAAAATATACAACAGGTTTCATATTTAGCTCATTGAAGTATATACATGAGGTACTATGGGTTGAAATGGCAATTTCTAGCCAGATAATGTTTATTAATAACAAATTACATTACCAATTTAAATACATACATGTAGGCCTACACAGGCGTTGTGCCCCTAGACATTTTGAAAAATCAGATCCCTAGTTAGGAGACTGAGAAACAGTTGCACTGATCATTTGGGTCACAATCCAGTGGTGGGTGAATCTAGTATTTTCTTCAGTGGGGCCAAATAGTGAAAATAACCTCCCCATTATTTTGAACAATTTTAAGAAAGTGTGAATTCTTATGAAAAAAGAATAGTATATGTCCTAAGAAGCCATTGTTTGCATTCTGAGTAACACAATTCTGTGAAAATTATCTGGACGATGAATATTTCTCCCAAATTATTTTCCATAAAGTTCTTCAGGGCAGGGTGGGTGGGTGGGTGGGTGCGGGTGGGAAAAATCTGTCACCCTACCCCACCCTATATATATGCCACTGTGGCAACTCAATTCACCAACTGTATTACTGTGGCATTGATTTTTTTGTATCATTTAATTCCATTGAAAGATTAAGAAATTTTGTAAATTATGTAGGCCTACTCTGGAGGGGTGCTTAGAATTAAGAGACTGATTCTGAATCCCCTACTTTTATAAGCTATTCCTCTCATTGTAGTAAATGAGAATATTTTATTGGGGTGGTGGGTGGGAGGGGGTTGTTGTAAAAGGGTGGGGGTCACTGTGGTGCTTAACCCTTTAATGTGAAAATTTGGTAAAGAATATCAAAATATCTGCTTATTATTCATTTGCAGCCCAAGGGAAGTCTATTTTTGAAAATTTACTACTGGGATGGCTGGCTCGGTTATTGAGCCAGTCATTCCAGTGATAAATTTCCAAAATACTCTTGGCTTACAAATGGCTATTCGTCAAAACCACTAAAGGCTATTTTTGGCCGGCTTTGCCATGAAGGCGTTAATACAGCAAGCAGATTACTTTAAATAATTAATAGGTGTGTAATTCCTGCTAAAATCCGCCTTCCTAGTGGACAGGCTGATAGGCATGCGGGTGTGTGTGTGTGTGTGTGTGTTGTAATATTTAAGGCGTTTATATGCTAGTTCCCAATGCTAGGGTCTAGACTCACGCCTGTTAAAATGTTACGATACTTTGAAATCGAATATTTAATATGACATCTGCGTAGTACATGTAATATATGTCGCAAACTGCGCGAACCCTAGCTTAAACCCTGATATTTGGTCAAGTAGCCGATACGCGCGCGTTTGTTTACTTCGTTTCTTACGCTACCTAATTAAATATGCAAAATGGCGGACGAAACCCTGTTCATGTGTATTACGAGTGTTTGTTTAAAGGTGAATATTCGCACAAAAATCAGTGCCGGATTAAGCCTTGTCAGGGCTATTTGTGGATTTGGGTGTAGCTAAAGGCAAATCCCCCTGGAAAATTTTGAAATCTAGATGCTCGCAGATGGCATCGCCTGCATTTCCAGAGGTAAACATGGACCATCCGTTGGCTGTTGCAGTATTCTTTTTTATCCATTTAATTTCATTTTTTTGTTCATTCAATTGTTCTAGCTGTTCAGTTGTGAAAACAGGACTGGATAAGAAACTGAATGAAAAAAAAAATGAAACTAAATAGCTAAAAATAGAATAATTTAACAGCCAAATGAAGGGTCATATTTACCTCCGGAAGTGCAGGTGGTGTCATCTGAGAGCATCGAGAGAAAAAAAAAATTATTAAACTGTAATACAATCATGAACCATCTGACTCCTAAAAACATCAGAAACGTCTCAAAACAAAAGAAACACTCTTCAATAAGAATAATATTGAAATAATATATAATAGACAAATAAGGCAATAAGAGCCAGACACACACCCCTCGCCCCCCCCCACACACACACAACCCACCCCACCCCCACCCCAATCCATACCACACCCCTCATCGCCTTACTACAGGGAGGCACTACCATAAAATATTATTGATAGAAAGAATTGGGGGCAAATGCCCCCGCTACCCCCTATTATAATCCCCTACTGAACAAAATGCCTGAAAATAAAATTGTTGAAATGTTCTGTCTTTAGAGGCTTACATTGTGTACATCAGTGTAATGAAACGAAATAAATGAAAGAATATGATGATTTCATTCCATATAAATTAATATAATCTTTTTAGTTGTAAAGTTGAATTAAGAACTCGTGTCTCTAATTCAATTGCACAATTTGCAAAAATTATATTAAATTATACGTAATGAAATCATCATATGTTAAGATTTATTTTTCGTTTTGTGACATTTAAGAACACAAATTTAAACCTCTTAAAGTATAGAATTTGAAGAATTTTATTTTCACAGATTGTGTGTGAATATGCCCCTTTAATGTAAAAGTACAGGCGTACTTCAATCGTGATAAACGAGGATATAATATTTTACTAATTCTGACATTTCACATAAATTGTTTTATTCCGATTTTGGATTTTTCACAAATGTTGTATACATGCAACGTGTTGTGTCATGTGTATGGAGCTTTGAGCACCACATTATGTCGACATCTGGCCTATTATGTCAACACAAATAGGTGAGTTCCAGGGGCCATAAATATGCCACCATACGACACATGATATATGGATACGACAGTGCCCCTTGCCGCCCTCTCACCATTAACTGGGGGAAATGCTCAACGCTCCTTATACCACCTTCCTGTGCATGAATTGTATATTATTGATAGATCAATTTAATGACTATTTGGTATTCTGAAAGCAATTTGACTTGTGAATATGTTCAATTGAGTTTCTCTTTGTGTCTTTTACGAATTGTACCTCGTTTATAAATTAGAAATTTAATGACTTCCGAATATTTTGAAACTAATTTGGCTGAAAAATTTCTCAAGTTACCCCCCCCCCCCCCTTTGTGCCATTTTCAAGTGTACGATTTGAGTCACAATCTAATAGCTGTCGATTATTTCGACCTTTCTCCTTGTGCTACTTTCGAGTGTACGAATCGCATTTTGTCGATAAATCTATATTGAATATAATTATGTATATAAAATCTACCGTCATAAAATATAGTATCCACAGTAATACCTCATATGCCTATATAAGGCCTGAGTGTAATAAAGTGAACTTGAACTTGACACAGACGCCCTGCCACGCTGCAATGTTTATATGATCGGGTTGGCTGACCAAAATCTATACAATCCGGTGTATCAAACTCCTCTCTACAAAAAAAATAAATTTCTGAATCAGGATCTATGTGATTACATCAATCATTTGTGAAACACATGTTGAAATCTATTTATTCCACGCATCAGCGACGTTGTATTGAATGGGATGATTACATATAATAGCAACGACACACATTTTTACAGCCGGCTCAATTGTTATTTTTATCGCTCAGGTGATTTTTATACGGCTGGAATTACTAATTAACATATGTACATAGACCTAATGGGGGGGGGGGGGGCGGCTAATATTGTCTTTGCCCCCCACCCCCTTTCAATCGTTCTAGTGTACATTATTTAACCCCGAATTATCACTCAAAATGCCGGAGATGACTTCTAAGAGTATCTATTTTGACAAAATTTCCGGTGTAGTCCCCGCCACCCCACCCCCACGCAGTGTTGTGCGTGCTGTGAATATGTATTTCTATGGTACTGTCATTGTCCACTGACCACGTATTGCTATTGCTCATAAATCTTATATCAACAATATCTAGGAACACATAAGCAGATCACTGATGGCGACAGTCTGTGATATCATTAACCAGGCATTAACACCTTAATTAGACAGACCTTCTGAGACGATTTTGAAAAACGTTAATTTACACGCCCTGATTTGAAATTTTGGCATAGCAAACCAGTCATTCAAGTGGAAGATTTCTAAAATATTCCTTTCATGCTCTGCAAATTGACATTTTCTAAGAGAAAAATTCTCATTTTCCGGAGCAATTTTAGCCACTAAGTATCACTCAGAATGCAGGATATGGCTTCTCAGAGCATTTAATGCCTTAATTATTAGGGAGGGGAAGCCCGTCTCTGGCCCACCTCCTTCACGCCCCTCAACAGGAAATCCTGCATCCGGTCCTAGCCCCACCCCACCCGCATCCCCGCCCCCACCCCTGTTGCGGAGCCACTTCGCCGCCACGGCCTGCAAGTAAACCGGGTGGATGGCTGTACGATATCAAAAGGCTCTACGCTGCATTAGTGATGGTAACTCGAAAATTCCCAGCACATGTGACCACGTATTTTACAATCCAAACTAGATCACGATATTCATACGGGTCACGTAGAAACAATGAACCTTTCCACTTTTAGCCATGCCCCGCCCATCTCTAGCTAAGCTCCACCCACACGTCGCTCGTGTTGGGATAGAACGATCTGAAACTATTAATTTCCAGAAAACTAAACAGGTAAGATGCTGAATATTTTGAAACTACTGTGACTGGGCCCAGTTATATTAGATTCAAAATATTCAACAGCATGTTTATTAAATATTAGAGATATACAATTCTTACGTGTCGGACTATTAAGAGTTAAAGACGGGCCTAATAGAATAATTTATGACGTAATTATTATGACGTCATCCTACACGCCGCATAGCTGATTATGATGTCATATGACGTCATTACTCTGGAAAGGTGAATTAATCAGTGTAATAATAGTCCATGGGCCAGCGCGGGTGGTTGGTCCCAAACAGATCTTTATCCCTCGGCTTTCCAAACGGGTAGCTATAGCAAATTACAGATGCTTGTATTGTGGATCTATGTAGGAATTCTGTTGTAACTTGCTCAATGGTATTGTGGTCCTTAGGTTTGATCCCTTTTGATATTAACTGCACTGCATCGGTCAAGAAATATATATATAAATATTATGATTAGAAGAAACACGTAATGTGGATGCTCAATTAATTAAAGAAATTTACGATACAATGGTATATAGGCTCTGCTTTGTTCGTCTGTATGTCCATCCATGTGTCCTGCCAACCCCACCCCACCACCCCACCCCACCACCCCACCACCCTCCAACCCCCTCCCCAATCTATTCCAATATCACGCTGCAACTCCCTGCACAGATTAACACAGAGCCTCTGCAAAATTGCAAGATTTGTGTGTTTAGTACCGGGACAATCTCTTTTAGAGTTGATCGGAAAATCATTAGCAATATGGAAGTCATATTGGCATCCATGATCAGTGTCGTAATGGGACAAATAAATACATCAAAGTATATTTCCTGCCATAGCCTATGAATACAGTTACTGGAAATGTCGAAACTATAAAGATACTTAACCATCCCGGGCGTGAAATGGACACATTACCTGCTAAAGCTACAAACGCACAGAGAAAGTGGCGTTGTCCTACCATTATACCCATACATCTAATGCATACCGTGGTGGTGTTGTATCTGTGTTGGCATATGACACTCTATCTAGACAATGAGAGAACCTGAGTTGATCGGCTACATTCCATAAGTGAATGGACCGTTCCAGTTTATCCATACATCATATGACGTCATAATCAACTATGTGACGCGTAGGATGGCATCATAATCAATGACGCCAAGAATGACGTAGATAGGTTCGTTACAAACGCATAATTAATGGCTGGCTAAAGCGTTGTTGTACGAATATTTACTATTTAATAAACATGTTGTTGAATATTTTGAAACCAATTTGACTGGGCGCTGTCGCTGCCATAGGGTCAGCAGCAACAGCGCCCAGTCAAATTAGTTTCAAAATATTCAACAACATGTTTAATGGCGTATCTAAGGCAGCATCTGGTCTCTGAAGTGACTGAGATTATGTCGTTGGCAAGATGTGAACGAGCTGACAGATTGGACAGTGAGTAATTCCCCCAAAGAGCAGACGTCCTGAGCAATCACCTTTGATGAACAAAAACAGACCACAAAATTAAGAAAACCCTGCAAATTTCTCCGGAGAATACAATCTATAGATGATCTGTCAGTCAAGTATACGGCATCATAATCAATTCACCTTTCCAGAGTACCCACCCATCATATGACGTCATAATGAACTGCGTGATGTGTACAATGACATCATAATGAATGACGCCATGAATGACGTAGATAAGTACGTCACGAATGCATATTTGAAGACGGTCCATGCGTTGTTGTACAAATTGTTTGCTTTTACTATTTAGTAAATATTCTGTTGAATAATTTGAAACTAATTTGACTGGGCGCTTGACAGCTTCCCTGTATAGTTTTCAGGAAATTGATAGCTAGAGCATTCGGGGATCGATCAATCCCAACACGGCGAGGTGTGGGTGGAGCTTAGCTAGTGATGGGCGGGGCATAGCTAAAAATGGAAAGGGCCATTGCGTTATATGTGTGCACAAACAAAATGCGCAATGAATGACATCTAGGACAGCCGTCAACATTGAATAGTCCTTCAACCTTTTATTGAATATTTTGAAACACATTTGGCTGGGCGCTGTTGCGCCATAGGCAGCAACGCAGCAAAAGCAACCAGTCGAATGTTGCCTGTATAGTTACATTGAGATTGGGATTCCTGGAATTCAGGGCTCAAAGCATATAGATCGGTCTCAACACGCTCAAGGCATGGGTGGTGGTTATCTAGAAATGGGCGGTGAATAGCTAGTACTAGACGCTTCTAGGCATATTGGCCAAAAATAACACACGGTATAAGTGGCTGGAGAATGTTAAAAATAGCTTAAACTCAACAGGAAATAGTTATCTCTGGATTGCATAAACTGCACACAATGTTAAATTAGAATCAAATAAAATACACAGAGTACTAAAAGATCAATTTAGAAAACAATGGAACAGTGAAATGCAGAACGCATGGAAGAGAAACACATATAATGCTTTCAAAACACAGCTAGACACAAAAGAATATTTATCTATACTAGGGGATCTTCTTCTTCTTCTCGTTCGCTGATATCATACCGCCAGTCCTGTAAGTGACTATCGACATGATCATATGCGTTAAGTGCGTGGATCCACGGTTTATTAGAGTGCGCCGTGCGGCCTGGAACCTCCGTCTTCAGCACTCGAGGTTTCTGTCAGGGTTATCTCACCCTTACCTCCTTTAGTCGCCTCTTACGACACGCAGAGGATACGGAAGGTGTATTCTAAGCCCCACCTACAGGGCAAAAAGGGGATTACATTAACACGATTCAGAACATCAAATAATTACCTACCGATAAAGACAGGAAGATGGGATGGAACCACACAGGAGAACAGAAAATGTACTATATGCACACAAAATGATATAGGTGATGAATATCATTATATCCTGACGTGTGAATCTTTCAAAGATAAACGAAGAGAACTACTAAACAAACTACTATACCCGGCCAAGCTACGATAAATTTTCAAAACTTATCACATCGAAAACCCACAAAGTATTAAACAAACTCTGTAATTTTATCATAATTATCGTAGAACAGTTCCCTAGCTGCCGTGTACAACAACAACAACAGCAGCTGCAACAACAACAACAACAACAACAATGACACTGACAATGACAACGACAGAAACAACACGAACAATGATGCCGACGACGGCGACGACAATGGCAATAGTGGGAACAAGGATGATGACGACGACGACGACGACGGCGAGGACTATTAAAATAATAATAATAATAATAATAATAATAGACGATAATTTAATTACTTATAAACTCTGTCTATATCGTAAAATATTTATTTAATATTTTTTCCCTCATGTATCGATGTAAAATTGATCTGAGTGTAATAAAGTTCAATTCAATTCAAATTCTTTGTGATGGTATATAGGTCGAAAGGCCTGCTTGGTTAGGTTATTACAAAGTAGGCCAGCGGCAGAAAGATGCGGTGAATAGACGATCGCTAATTTACGTTAGATTTACTTCACCACTATATTTACACCAAAATGCTTGAATATAAAATTGTTGGAATTATATACTTTTAGAGGTTTTAATTGTGTACCGCAATGTAATGAAACGATATAAATCTTAACATAGGATGGTTTCAATTAAATAAATTCCGTAGGTTTAGTTGTGAATTTGAATTAGGGGCTCGTGCCTCTAATTCAATTTGACAACTTAAAAATTTTTATTAATTTATACGTAATGAAATCATCATATGCTAAGATTTATTTCGTTTCATTACATCTAGGCACACAATTTAAGCCTCTAAAAGTATATAATTTTAACAATTTTATCTTTAACCACAGATTGCCCAGGCAATCTTTAATGCCTGGATATGGTGATTCGCAAATAATGGTAATCTCACCACACCAAGCTTCCTTTCTCCATCTCATACACTTATACTTCGGCCTCTTGTTTGTGCAATGCCCTAAAGGTGAGTTAATTGAAATCGGTCCAGTAGTTCTTGAGAAGAATTCGTTCAAAGGAACAAGTTGATGGTGGGATAACCGATGGACAAATGGCCCACATAAATATAAATAATGAAACTTTAGATGAATAAAAATGATAATTGAGGCATTGGAGTGAACAACAAAAAATCAAACAATTCAATGAGAGGGGCACAAATATCATGGCTCAAAATTCTACATGACATTTGACACTCCACCATAATTTGACATCCTATTGTCGCCAAGGGGACACAATCACCACACACATGAATCACCACACACATGTTAAGGAGAGCATTTCATATCTCATGACCATCGCCGGTTTTCTGTTCCACCTACCATTCAGTAAACAGGTGGCCCAAATATCCTGCTTCAAAATTACGCAGGATATTTGGACTATCCCCCATATTGTCAACCAATTGTCACTAAAGTAATAAAATCCAATTCAATAAAATCCCCCACCGTAACAGATATATAGTAGGGAGAGAATTCCACATCCCAGAACTATCCATGCTATTCTGTTTCCGATACCATTCAATACAGGCTGAATGCTCAAAATTATCAATGATATTTGGGCTCAATCCACCCCACCCACCCACCCCTAAAATATTCGTGACCAAGATTAATAATAACTAGACGGTACAGTTGCAAGCAAGTGTAAATCTGCGAGCTGAAGCTGTTTTGACAAGAGTAGCATATGAAATGCTCTCATATCTTCTCTCTGTATGATTTTGTCACCTTAATGGCAATAGGATGCCAAATTGGCGAAGGTGTCTAAATATACTAAGTAATTTTGAATGGTATGGGAAACAGAATACCACGGATGGTCGTAGGATATGAAATGTTCTCTAACCTCACTCTGTATGATTTAGTTGGTGGGTGGTGGGGTGGATGGGGGTGATGGTGGCTTGAGCTCAAATATCATTGATAATTTTGAGCAATGGTGTTGTGCCATCACTCTGTAATGAATAGTATTGGAAACAGAATACCATGGAGTTTTCTGGGATGTGGAATACTCTTCCTAACATAATTCTGTTACGGTGGGTGATTTTATTGAATTGAATGGGAAACAGAATTTTGGGGATTTAGTTACTTTAGTGACAATTGGTTGACAATATGGGGGCAGTCTAAATAGCATGGGAATTTTGAACAATGATATTTGGGGCACCTCTACTGAATGCTAGGTATAACAGGAAACCAGGGATGGTCATGAGATATGAAATGTTCTCCTTAACCTATATCTGTGTGGTGATTGTGTTCCTTTGGTGACAATACGATGTCAAATTGGGGTGGAGAGTCAAATTTCATATAGAATTTTGAGCCATAATATTTGAGCCGCTTCTTATTGAATTGTATCGAAATCAGGCATATTTTATAAATTTGTAGCATGCCCAGAATATACAGTTTGATTTCTTCTTAGTTGTTCACTCCAATGACTCAATTACCATTGTTATTTATCCTACAATTTGATTATTTATTTTTATTTGAGCCATTACTTCATCTGTTATCCCATCAACAACTTGTTCCTTTAAATGACATATTCCTCCAGACCGCTATAGAGTCCGTTTTGGCCGTCTTGTCCATTACTACTATTTGTTGATTTGTTGATCACACTTAAACAATAACTGACACCAATGTGCAGACGTCTGACAATAAGTGTTGCTCTCTCTCTCTCTCTCTCTCTCTCTCTCTCTCTCTCTCTCTCTCTCTCTCTCTCTCTCTCTCCCTTCCTCTATGATATTCTCTCCCTTGGATTATTCAAAGAAATATCCATATGCTGACGTCGATGCTAAGCATCTATAATTAGTTAGGCACCATTAAGTATTCATGCAGCATTGCCAATTGAGAGCTTGGCAGAAAATTTCGAATAATTAAACCCTTAATGGTAAAAGCGGCTAAAACCGGCCTCTGCCAGTCCATATGTCCATTTTAGTTAAACATAAGACTATTGTTGAAAGGCTACCACTGGAATGACTAGCATGATAATCGTACCTTTTCAAAAATGGTCCTGGTATACAAATGGGCATTCAATAATGTCATTTTCCTCCAAACGACAAAGGAATCTTAATAACAACGTAGACAAAGGTTATTCAACCAATGGACTGAATATAGCCTGACGCTTTGATGCAATTGTGAATCCAGAAGTCTGAATGGGGCGAGCCTGTGGATTGACTCGCAAATGTCCATGTATGGTTAAAGAAAAGTGAATTTGACGGTTTGGATGGTCACCATTTTATGGCGGTTGCTGCCGTTTTTACTGGTTGTGGACTTTACCGGTTGTACTGTCATGGCGGCTCGGGTGATTTTTTTTACAGGTTGTTAATTTTTACCGGTTGAGACTGTCATGGCGGCTAAATTTTTGCCGGTTATTTTTCTAGCAGTTCATAGTTTCACCGGTTGTGTATGTTTCTAATTTTTTGCAGTTTTGTTCATATTTTTTGGCGGTTGATACAAAAAATTAGAATCTTGCCGTTTGTGACGGTTTCTGTTGTAAAATAGCAGTGGTTTTGTACCAAAATTCTTGTTTTCAGTGTGTGACAGTCGCCGTTATCGTTCTGGCGGGTGGGGGGGGGGAGTTGTTGTAAGGTATGACGTATGTAGTCATCACTCGTTAATAATGATTCAGGCTTATAGCGTTTCGTCACTTGAGTGGGACTCATCAGAGGCGCATGTTGGTATGCCGGTTTGAGCTCTGGGTTTGGGCCCATGATTCTATCATGATGTCAAAAAGGGGCTAAAGGAGGCCCAGATGTCGGAGGAAAAAGAAGGAATTTCAGTGGGTTAAAAAGAAATGGGAAAGAAAATTTAGGCATTGAGAATGGAACATTTTAAAAATAGAAAATAAGGAATAAACGGAAACCAAAACTTCCAGGTGAGCATTGTTGCTCTGTTATTTCTTCGTGAAAAACGGGTATGGCGATGAACAGGAGAATTAAATGTAAAATGTAATATTTAAAAAGAAGAACACATAGAAAGTCCGAAAAGGTATTATTCAAAGTGGTGGCGCACTAGCGGCTGGTGCGCATGGTAAGCGTGGTCGTGACATCACTGGATGTGGTCGGAATTTCAGTCGATGTGTGCGCACATTTCATCCACCATCATGAGAATCCTATCCCATTTTGGATCTGGTGCGTGTTTGTTTTCTGTTCTTATGGTGACCGCACAGTGGTGGCAGTTTAAAGTTGAAATTATGTCCTGAGAAAATGTTTTTTATAAATACACATGCTGATTTAATATCTGCGTTTCTCCTGGTCACCACGGCTGGCGAACGTGGTGACTCCTGTGGTGAATTGGCGCGCGAGTTGTTGTAGCTGGTGACATAGTGTGCGTCAAGTGCGCTGAATTTGTTTTCAGGTGAATATGACCTTTCAACGATACTGGGGGATGGTGAACGTAGTGGTGAGAATAGAGGTGGGAGCACCGGCGACCGCGCAAAAAGAGGAGGTCCCCGCGTTATATGCTGTTTTCGTATGTAGGGCCCATGGGTGGGGCATTTTCCGTGGATACAGGCAGGGGGTGTCATGCACTGGTGCCGTCTGTTCTGGATGGCTGTCATCCTTTGGATGGGTGGTCATGGTGTGGCCTGTATAGAATGTTGTCCCTATATTTTCGGCAGTTCCACTGGACGGGAGGGTCCAGCGGTGTGTGACACGGATCGGCCGGATGGGTACCGGCCGTCCGAGCCAAGCTGGGTACGGGCCACCCATCCTGGAATCGTTCCCATAAGCACACGCCCCTGGGTGGAGAAATAGGCGCATATAGGCCTATACGAGAGGCATTTCGTCGTAAAAATGACTCAGTTCGTTAGAACGCGTGGTGCGCATGCGCGCGCTCAGACGTTTCATTGACGACATGCATGTCAAGAATAAAGGCGAGTGTGTACCTCTAGTGTACCGAGTAGGTACTAGTAAATCCCTTTACTCTATTTATTCTCGTCGTTCTTGGTACCAATCAGGACCAGAATTTGACGAGCTTTTTAAAACTGCAAACCATTTTAAAATCGGTCAAGAAATGCCCGAGTTATCGCCGATTTCCCCCGTCAAATTATGCTCAAAATATTTCTATAACGTCGTAACCACGTATATATATAGCTAGATAGATAGTGATTTTTGTACACGTGTCCTACTACGTCACTCTATACATCTATACATATAGTAATATAAAGATAAATGTGTACATACGTCACAAGATTCTAACGCGCTGATTGGTTGGTACAGCAATCTATACTTGATTCATATAGTCAGCTCGACGTCACAGTGAGTATAAAAGGTGGTGAAATTCGAAGATCTGGGAGCATCGTCGGCGTGGAGGCCAAGGGTCGGGAACTGACTGGACGGGTGGACTAGATGAGTGGACCGGAATACCTGCAGATAAGAAAGATACAGAACATCCCCCGAGGTTCCTTGTGGCTTCCAGCTCACCCACACGTAAAAGCAGTTCTCGGCCAACCCGCACAAACTAAGTTTTGTACGCTCCCAGACGGGCATCCGGGGGCAATAATAATTTAAAAATAAGGTTCCTGTTCACGAAGACCTATAAGCGGAACTTTCTGCGGGAGGGTCTTAGGACCCGTTATGTAGATTTCTACATAATGTAGAGCAGCGATGTTTCTTGGTGGATGACTCGCCGGATCTGCCGACCACACGAAAGTGGAGATCAAACGACCATGTCGTGCGGCCAACTTTGTAACTTTTCGACCGCAGCCTGGTAAACTTTGCCTGGTGTGCCTCAAAAGTTATGCGGCGTACCCCGCACCGTATGCTTTAATATGTACATGCATAGTATTATTTTATAGAGTAAACCTCTCTGTTAATGGGTTATATTTAACTTTCATATTTCCGTCGCAGGACGGAGAACTTTCTTCACACCATTTAATTACTGATCTAGTTATAGAGATGATCTAGTAGACATTAGCTTATTGCTTCTGCTACCGTCATGAGTTTGTACCATATCATCCTGGAATCAGCATGCAGAGACCGATCTGCGGAAACCAGCTGCAGGGATCTGTATGCGGAAACCTTCCATCCACAAGAGAGCGTGTCAACTCACGCTACCTGTATGTAGTGCCTCAGTTTCAGTAACGTAGTATCCTGTTCCGTCCAAGTAAACTACTAGGTACTCAAATAGCTATACATATTATGTTTTATCATCATAAATTTACATCCGTAAAGGGTACTGATGACTAACAGGTACCGCACTGGTCTTAAGACGCAATTTATTTTTTCTTTGTTAAACTGTCTAGATTATCCTTGTTTAATGTAGGTGCTTAACTAACCGCACCACATTAGGTTATTGACCTATATATACTTGCAACCTCATTTAATATATGGTAGATAGCCATCAGTTCATATGTTTTGTTTATTTATGTAAAACTTTGGACTGTAGTATGCTAGGATATACTATACAGCAACAATTTATTCATCATTCACTCCCGCCACCAACAATTTTACACTGAGGTCGCTGACCGTGCTCTATCTTTTGAGCCCGGCATACTATCGACTAACCTTGACTATTCAGCTCGGTAGGATAGGTTAAAAGTTGTCAGGGACAATTTCTTCGTTAAGAGACACGTAGTGTATGCCTCTTTTCCAGCTGTCACGATAATCTAACCCAGCACAGCGACAAAGTTGTGTAAAATTGGCCAACTACCTATAGGGCCTCTTATTTATCAAGTGAATGTCTCTTTCCACGATCCACTCAGCTGCAAGGCTTCTAAATTGTTTGGATATCCCACCCGCACGTTGTATTGATCTGACTCTGGGAAACTATCGGAGGTTTCCGAGCAGTGATGGCCAAAGTGAAGGTGTATACACATCTCCAACTGTATCTTATGATACTTTGTAGTTAGACATCTTTGCGAACGAAGAAAAGCACTGCGAAAAGATTTATTATTATTATTTATTATGGTAGGATATATTATTCCCAGCCCGTAGTGCATATTGGGCATATTGGAATATAAACCTAATGGAGGTCAATA
>CM067369.1:165711825-165784325 GCA_034401795.1 Chaetoderma sp. LZ-2023a | reverse complement strand
GCCGGAGATTATTATATTTCAAGTTGAGCTTCAAATTCATTTTATATATATAAGATACAATTTGCAGTAGCACAACAGGTTGTCCACCAAAGACAGTGACTATATCTAGACCTTGGACCCCTACATAGAACAAAAAATAAATTATACATGTAGAACTGGCACAGGCATATAATATAGGAAGACATGGGCTTCAAGTTAAAGTTAATGCACTATAAAGATATAGCCATTAGACATGTGATAAATTGACAACATATTTGCTGGACGGAGATAAATGTGTTTATCTTGTTATATTAACATTCAATATTACATAGGTTCTTACTATCATTTACAGTTTCTTACCTCTCCCATTGTCGTGCTGATGGTAGTTGCGATTGTAATAATGATAGTTTCTTAGTAGTGTTATATCTTTAAGATGGTTGTAATGGCATCGGCCTTGGATAGGACTATCCATGGGCTATAGGAAGAAGCAGATTATATTTTGGGTGCAGTCCGTCCATCTTTCCATCCATCTTATTGACCATATGCGTAAATTCTGTGGTTTTTGTTTGATAAATCAGATTCTATCTGGAGCTAAATTATAGGATATATGGAAAGATTTTCACAGTATTGCAAGAAATATGTGATGATAGAATCGTGCAATATCTAGTGAGTTTTAAATGGTATTATGTTCGAAAGCCGGGTTACAAACCGAGTACAGAGATTCTGATACTGAATATATAGTAAATTATTAGCATTTGAAAACTGTAATTTGCGACTAAATTGGCTATTTCGAAATCACTCCATAGTAGATAAACTCTATACTTTATTAGCGCATTGATATATATATATATATATATATATATATATATATATATATATATATATATATATATATATATATATATATATATATATATATATATATATATATGTACACATATGGGTGAAATTCTGGAGCCGAACCTATTACAAGCGTTATGCCAGGACATATCAATATCTATCCAATTGTTACTAATGGAAACCAATTATCTTTCAATGAGGACATATTGCAAATAAGTAATTACATGGACATACTTGGTAATTATGATGTTATTTGATGGTAGAATCGTGCAATATTTCGTACAGCACTGTAGATAATAATACATATTGAGTTATGCATGGCTAGATGTTCGAAAACCGGTTACAAACAGAGTACATAGATATTGGTATGTAAATTATTGGCATCTTACAACTTTTGGTCGCGATTAAGTTGCGTATTATAAAATGACTGTATGGTGGGATTTTTTCTAATTGATATTTTATTGGCGTATTTATATATCTCTCTGACATTTTGGGGCCAAACTACTTACACATAGTAGGCTACCGAAAACCATGGATCTGCCAAAACGTGTGTACGTTTTTGCCATGGAATTGTGTACTACGAAATTACCTCATGGTAGACATTTTTAAGCTTAATACTTCATTAGCGTATTCGTATACCGATCTGACCATATGTATGAATTTCGAACCGAATATGCGCCAAACTTATTGCAGACGGTATGGTACTGAAAATCACTGATCTGCCCAAATTTACGCCAATTTTCGGCATGGAATTGCGGACTATGGAATTATTTCATTGTAGAATTTGCTTTAATTATGAATATGGCTAGTAATGATATGATATCATATTGTTTACAGCTGAAAGTATTTTAGGCAAAATTATAGTTTTTAAACTTAAGTTTATGTGGGTGAAAATCTGGGGCCGAACATAACCTACATACAACAGGGCAGTGAAGACTGTGAATTGGCTAAAATCTTTGGTATGAAATCGTGTACAACACATTAAATTACTCCATGGTAAACATTTTTTTAACTCAATACTTCATTAGCATATTCAGATATCTATCTAACCATATGGGTGGAATTCTTGGGCCGAACACATTGCAGGCATTACTAACTTAGCAGATACATACCCTTTCTGTTGATTTATGTATCTAACCACCCGTTACAATGTTATTGACATCCGTTTTGACTGGAAATTCGGAACATCAGTTGTCTAGACATAGTGCTAAATAATTGCATGCATGGATCTTTGCCCAGTGGAGGATTAAGGACAATAAATTGCTAATGAAAATCACACGTACATTATTTTTAGCGAACTTTGTCTACTTTTTCATGCTCTACAATATTATTATACATGTATTACTGTTAAGATTTACCACACATATAGTGACTAGTTAAATGCGCCCACGACATTAAAATCTTTACCCAGACACCCTACGAGACATAACAATGGAAATGTATACACTATCTCGAATGTTCAGCCTAGTGTTTTAAACTATAATATATAAGGGAAAATGAAACAGAGACAGTACCTGGTATTGTCGTCATAATATATTAAACCTTTACTGTCTAAATTTGGTGAAGAATGTTAAAATATTTAGATATTTAATGCCCATTTGCAGGCCAAGAGAAGACTGTTTTTGCAGATTTGTCACTGGAATCTGGAATGACCGTCTCGAGAGTCATTCCAGTGGTAAATTATCAAAAACTGTCCCCTCATGGGATGCAATTTAATATTGCTCAAGATCACTGTAGGGGCCGGTTTGACCAGCTTTGCCATGATGTGGTTAACATACAATAGATGATGATAGGCCTATATTCATAGCCGTCGTCATTGTGATTTATATACTTTCAGCCGTGACTATAGAGGTGAGCTGTTGAATATTTTAAAACTAATTGACTAGATGCTGTCGGTGCTTATAGCAGCAGCACAGTTACATTAGTTTCAAAATATTCAACAGAATGTTTATTAAATAGTAAAGACATACAATTCGCACAGCTTTCATACTTTTCAACGTTCCTGATAGCCATAGCTACGTCATTCATTATGCATTTTGACTATGACGTCAGCCTACATGTGACATAATTGATTATGACGTCACCACTTGAGTGACAGCTTGGATAACTTATACCCTCTTTCCATAAGAGAAGCTGTGCATGGCGATTGGGTCTACATACGTCCGGCAGGGCAAAGCTAACTATCTGTGGTCCATGTTGGGTGGACCACACATTACTAAGTGGTATTGGCCATTTAATGATCAAATTTGTTCATGACAATTTCAAAGGTGGGATCCATTTCTAGCTAAGCTCTGGACGTTCTTTCAGCGTGTTGGAATTAATTTATATACTTTGATTTACGTCTTCCCAGAATCCCAATTTCAAGGTAACTATACAGGTAAGGTGTTGCATATCCTGAGACTAATTTGGCTCGGTGCCTTTGCTGCCTATGGCCATAACAGTGCTCAGTCAAATTAATTTCAAAATATTCAACAGAATGTTGATTAAAAAGTAAAAACATAAAATTTGTACACTTGACGGACTATTCAATATTCACGATGGAGCTAGAGACGTCATTCACTAAGCATTTTGACTATGACGTCTGTGAAGCTTTTATAGGGCGCAATTGATAATAGTAAAGACATAAAACGGCCAGGAAAATTAGTTTCAACAGAATGTTGATTAAATAGTATGGTCATACAATTCGTACAATGCCTAGTCAAATTAGTATCAAAATATTCAACAGAATGTTGAATATTGTCTGCATGTCCACATGTTGGATTTGTCAATAAAGATTGTTTGCTTGCTTGATTGCTTGCTTGCTTGCTTGGTAGGTTGGTAGGTATGCTTAGTTTTTTAACACACTGGCAATGACTTCAATTTCTGTGCTAACCCCGCCTATGGAGTGCACCCATTAGTTTACGTTGTTGATCATCATTTCTCCGCTCGGGGATCGAACCGTCATCCTGCAATTCCGCATAGCATCAGCAACCCAGACATCTTTCAGCTGGACCACCGCACCAAGACAAGAATCTTGGTTTAGCGAACCAGCTTTCACATTGTCTGATATACTGATACACTGGCGAATTCATATGTGACTATCTTTTGGATGCACACCGTAAGGTGTATGCTATTCCCTCACCCGGTCTCCATCGCGAAACTAGCAGTAGTTGATTGATTGATTGATTGATTGATTGATTGATTGATTGATTGATTGATTGATTAAATCCCGGGGATTAAATCGTAAAGACATAAAATGTGTACACTTGATGGACTATTCAATGTTCCTGATGAAGCTATTTACATCATTCATCGCGTATTTTGATTAGGGGTGTGCATTTGGAGCAACACCAGTACACGTGTACACGTTAGTTTTAACGAACGTGTATACGCCGTGTACACGTATTTAGGATTTTTCTGCAAAAATGTAATATTAATTTGATATCTATTTAACCTATTATTAAATGTAGAGTGTGTATTATGGTGGGTTTGGAAATTAAAATAACACTTTATTAACTCCCCCTCCCCACCCACACCCGTATTGTGTCAACAGCGCCCCTAAGCGCCCAAAGTGATACTCATTTTGATTTTAAAAATAGTAATTACTGCTTATTAAATTTTTGTGCTCCATTAAAGTCTATTTGCAGATCAAGAGAAAACTATTTTGTAAACTCTTCTCTGCAATTTACAAAAAGCGCATTTTGATGTCATTCAAATGGATATTTCTCAAGACCACTAGATGATGTTTAGGTCGACTTTATCATTAAAACGAAAATGAAAATCATAACTCAGGGTCCATTTGCATGCCGAGAGAAAACTATTTTTAAACATTACCACTGAAATGACTGGCTCGGCTAATCTTTGCTTTGTCTGCAAACGGAAATTCATAGAGACAATTTCAGAGTTCACTTTGGCCGGCCTGACCACTATAGGGTTAAGTTGACTCAAGAGAGCTAAAACTTGCTTACCGTCTTTTGACAAAAATTCGTATTTGGCCCATATTTGGGACAGATCAACATCAAGCAATAGTCATTCACCCTTTGATGGTCAAGATTGGCTAAGAAAAATTGAAATCTGACATTACTGAATGTCTGTTTGCAGGCAAAGATAAGACAACTTTTTGAAAATTTACCACTGGCATGACTGGCTCGCTCGGTGAGTCAGTCACTGCAGCAATAAATTTACAAAAATAGTCTTCTCTCCACATGAAAATACACCTTCAATAATGACATTCATCAAGACCACTATAGAGGCCGCTTTTGGCCGGCTTGGTCATTAAAGAGTTGACCAAACGCTGGCGGCGATCAGTTAATGCCTGTGTGGGGATATCGCTGTTAGGTGCGGATAATGGACCTTTCCATTTTTAGCTATGCCCCGCCCATCACTAGCTAAGCTCCACCCACACCTCGCCGTGTTTGGATTGATCGATCCCCGAATGCCCTAGCTATAAATTTCCCGAAAATTATACAGGGAAGCCGTTGAATATGTTGTAACTAATTTGACTGGGTGTTGTTGCTGCCTATGGCAGCAACAGCGCCTAGTCAAATTAGTTTCAAAATATTCAACGGAATATTTATTAAATAGTAAAAGCAAACAATTTGTACAACAACGTACTTATCGACATCATTCATGACGTCATCCATTATGATGTCATTCTACACACGGCGTAGATGATTATTACGTCATATGATGGGTACATACTCTGGAAAGGTGAATTGGTGACACTCAAAGCTATTCAAGAAAATTTGAATTTTCTCCTAAACATTCCCATGAATTTAATATAATTTAAAAGACAAAACCTGTCTCCTCTTGCAAATTGGCATTCCTCAAGACCACTGCAGAAGCTGTGTTTTGAGAGGCTTATGCGCTAAAGTGTTAATTTGGAAATTATTCACAGAGTGTGGTGGTACATTCGGAGAATTAATTTGTCAAAAAATATAAACATTTTCTTTGAGGGCGATCGTATTTATTTCACATAAATATGTATATTTTTTCAAGTTTTCTCGTGTACACGTTTACGATTTTTGTAACCGTATACACGTCACCTGAACGTGTACACGCGCCCAGCCCTAATTTTGATTGTGACGTCATCCTAAATATGGCGTAAATAATTATGACGTCATATGCTTGGGTGACAGATCAGATCCATTCATTATCATAGAGATATCCTATGCCCATTCACAGACCAAGAGATTGTTGTTGTTTTTTGGCACTTTACTATTGGAATGATAGGCTCAGTTATCGAGCTAGTCATTACAGTGGTAAATTTTCAAAAATGTCTACCCGTTAGTTGTAAATGGTAGTTTCTCAAGATTACTACAGAAGCCATTTTGGCCAGTTTGATCGGGACGAGTGTTGAAGTGGAGATTAAGAGATGTACGTGTGTACAGTGGGACAGATCACAATTTCATTTTATTTCTGATGCAAATTTACAGTCAGCAATTAGCCCAGGCCACCAGCGGTAGGTACAACTAGCCCCAATAGCGAGGGTATGCGTTTAATGCGCACGAGAGATCTAGATAAGATATCCTAAATCTACGATTCCAATCTATAGAGGCGAGCTACCTCGCTCTCGTTAAAAAAAAATAGCGTTAGCGGTAGGAGATCCGGCGAGAACGTAAATGACCACAATCCCTTGCGCAAAATGGCGGCGCCTATAAGCAATGGACCTTTCCAGTTTTAGCTATGGCCCGCTAACCTCTAGCTAAGCTCCAATATGTATTAAATAGTAGACATGCAATTCTTACAACAACTCATAGTCCGTCTTCGATGGACATTTCCAATTGTATCCTTCGATTATATGACGTGTCATAGCCAACTAAGTGACGTGCATACTGACATCATAATCATTACGTCATAAATAATTCAGTTTGGCCCGTCTTTAACTCTTAATCCTCCAACACGTAAGAATTGTATGTCTGCTATTTAATAAACATGCTGTTTAATATTTTGAAACTAATTTGACTGGGCACCCAGTCAAATTAGTTTCAAAATATTTAACAGCTTACCTGTAGTTTTCTGGAAATTGATAGTCAGGTATTTCAGGGATCGATCGATCCCAACTCGAGCGAGGTGTGGGTCTAGTTTAGCTAGAGGTGGGCGGGGCCTAGCTGAAACTAGAAAGGTCTATTATGCGTTCGTGACGTACTTGTCTAAGTCATGCATGACGTTATAATGATGTCATTGATTATGATGTCATTCTACACGACACGTAGTTGATTACGACGTCATCTGATGGATGGATAATATGGAACGGTCCATTCTAGACACAACCAAGTGAATGTGTAGCGCTGAGCGGCCACGGAGAGATGATAGGCCTACACGCACATCCGTCAGAATCGTCGTGATTTATACACATACTTTGAACCATGACTTCCCAGAAACCCCTTTTCACGGTAACTATGGAGGTGAGCTGTTGAATATTTTGGAACTAATTTGACTGGGTGCAGCTGCTTATTAAATAGTAAAGCTCTTCAATACGTACAGCTGACGGACATTTCAATGTTCCTGTTGGACATAGCTACGCCAGTCAATACGTATTTTGACTGTGACGTCACCCTACCAGGAAGGGGGGGGGGGGACTAATTGATTATAACGGGCTAACGGCAAGGCTCTACAATATCTGACCGCTCTTGCTAAAATATGTGCTCACTTATTACAAGTGATTCGACTGCTTAGGCTACGTTATACAGCTCATAAATAAGTTAATATACTTACAAAACATAAACAGAAATTCTGTCTTGTTTTGCAAACATGTTAATTTATTCCTTAGATGTTCTATACCATCGAGTAGGCGGTTTTACAGCACAGCTCATACATGTAAATAGGTCACTATGTTTGCAAAGAAAAACAGAAATTCTACCTTGTTTTGAAAATGTTTAAATTTATTTTTGAGGTCTTCTATACCATACGGTGTCAGGTTTCGCGGAAACTGGGAGATAAAAAAAAAACCCTCGCTTTAACCATTATCTTGCTGATTTCAAATGCTAGGCCTAGTTGTTTCACGGTCAGTACAAGAAAGATTTGTGTAGATTATGTAAACAATAATGCTGAAATTTGTCTACATGTGTGCAGCAACGGCTTACAGCAGCAGTTTCCAAAATAAATAGAAGTTATCATATCATTATCATATGTACATAAATGTTTGGAAGTTCAACGATGTATGCGCTAGGGTTTAACACATTTCTGTAATTCTAACCGCCTCTCAGTATTACCGTATTTCCCCTATTTATTTTTACCGTAGTTTTGTAGTTCCGTATTTTGCATGCTATTTA
Source organism: Chaetoderma sp. LZ-2023a (assembly GCA_034401795.1). Lineage (NCBI taxonomy): Eukaryota > Metazoa > Mollusca > Caudofoveata > Chaetodermatida > Chaetodermatidae > Chaetoderma > Chaetoderma sp. LZ-2023a. Next base: position 165,776,253 of record CM067369.1, on the reverse strand, counting down.
AGCAGAATTTCTATTCCAATTAACAAAAAAAGAATTTACTGACTTTTGGAGGCTATATACATAGCTGATCGTCTGCGTCAGATGTCAATCAGTCAGTGAAGATCCAGCTGTCGAGACATCTATCCCATTCCCCCATAGTGAGCGTATGCGTATGAGCGATCTAGCCAATATATATATATATATATCCTAAATCTATGGTTCCAATCTAAAAATAGAGGCACACTATCTAGCTTTCTAGTTGGCTGATGGAGACCACAATCCCTTGCACAAATTGGCCGCGCCTATACCCAATTCTAGCCACAACCCGAATATAAGCGTAGCCATGAGCGGCCACGCAATAATGGTAAATACTGTATACTGACCACGAAAATAGCACCAGTTTCTCGCTGCCATCAGCCGTTGCAAAGTTATTTAGCCGTGAACATGTGGATCTTTTAAACATTTCCATAGAAATTTTTATATATAGCAGGACACATAAGTGCCGTTCAGAGGGTGTCAGTGGGGTGGGTGGATTTGTGATTGCGGCAGCGTGACCTGAATACCGGCCCCTCTTTGACCGTGTGTGGTAAAATACCCACCGACCAAGGTGGTCGCTGTTAAATTGTTCCATTCTTTACTACATGAAGCCATACTCAAAGATAACTGATAGCAGACTTGCAATAATTATTCAGAACACAACCCTGTAGTCCGACACGGGTCTACAAGAGAGGCATAAAAAAGAACACATCCGGCCGTCCTCCCGGCCGTCCGAACCCACCCACCAAGCAAACCACCCAGCCAGCCACCCACCACCTTGATGTTAGGATACTGTTATTGGTCCAGATGTTGTAGTTGTTGGTGTTGCATGAGTACATAGGTTAGAGTGTATCAAATTGAGGTATATCGTGCAGATTTCTATATATAAACCCTCATTGTCCTTAACAATACAACAACAACAAATTCAGAGAACAAAGAAATTAATACCGTTTTGAACCTGGCGTGAATGAGACTTATTTAACAAGGACCCGAACTATATGACAACCAAATCAATCAAATCAATTAATACTTCATTATTCTATGATACCAAATTGACTTCTTGAAAATTCTCTTAAATATCTTGAGTATTGCATTATTCTTTGCTTAGAGGAGGCGGTAGCTCAGGCGGTAACGAATAGAGCTGTGAAAGGCGATCGCATCTCTGTTCGGCCATCTGACGACCGCTGGAAACATAGGCAATATCCTGCACTCCTCGTTGCCTCTCTCCACCCAGGAGTATAAATGGATACCAGTTGAGCTGGGGGAAGTTACCAATAATAGACTGAAATAAAACCAACATAGAATGGCGTGAATGGGACCTGGAATCAGGGACTCGATAGACGCCAACCAAACCAATAACTTCTTGTTCTTTGCTTTATCAGTGTTAAATTTTCTAAGCGATCGATTTGTATTCGAAACGAATTTATCCCTCAAGCTCGGCAGAGTTCAGTAAGTTACTAATTATACTATTTTAAACTGTTTGTATCTGTTTATCTTTAACGCCTTAAATATGTGGGTGAACCCGCATACACCAATATAACAACCTAACATCATCTGTGATAACTTTTCCATTCAAATTCTCTATCTGCAGTGATGAGCTTTCCCCTTCCCTCCCCATCCCACCCTCCGTACCATACCAATAGTAAATCATTTAAAACCAACATAGAATACCACAATGATGTATTAGTATATGCGCATGTACATGTATATGCGTGTATGAGTGTATATACATGTATGAATGTTTGTACACGTATAAGATGAACTGCTGTGTATGTATGCATTCATATATGTTGGTATAGGTGTATATGTGTGTGCATCTGTGTGTGCATGTGTACGTATGTGCATATTTAAGTATAAGCATCCAAATAAGGACATTATTTATGGTACAAAATGTATATGTGTCAATTATCGTGTGTCCTATATATATATATATATATATATATATATATATATATATATATATATATATATATATATATATATATATATATATATATATATATATATGTACGTACGTACGTATGTACGTACGTACGTGCGTACGTACGTGCGTGCGTGCGTGCGTGCGTGCGTACGTACGTGCGTGCGTGCGTGTACATGCAAAACTATAAGCTATATGCTATGTACCACATGTCATAGCATCGGCATCATAGCAACTCTCATTCCCTATGGCATGTACACTGTCTCGTATTGTATGTTAGGGGGTCAATCGACTCATAGGCTGTGCCTTTGATGGACTGCCCATTTTCAATTTATATATATATAAAATATGGTATAAAATAAACAGCTTTGAACTCTGATGTTGGTATCCAGTCAACTCGTCTTAAATACATCCCGTCCTAAGTACAACAATTTCGCGTCCATCCACTCTAAAAAATTACGGGAAAATATTAAAACTTTCACAAGTTAAAGGCGTAATAACTTTGCAACGGCTTATCTCAGCGAGACGCCGTTACTATTTTCGTGTTCACCATAGATTATTTACCATTATGTCAAAGTTGCGTGTTGATATATCAAACGCTACGGTAATTATTTATACAATTTCAAAACGTAATTTAGTGGTATAAATCTGTCTTAAAATTCTCGGGAATTTTTTTGAAATTACCAATCTTCAAGACTTAATAACTTTGCAACGGCTTAACCCTTTCACTGACAAATCATTGAAAAAGTAAATTCTTTATAATAGAAGATGTATTCTGTTGAATATTTTGAAATGAATTTGACTGGATGTTGTTGCTGCCTATGGTTTCCCTACATGAGAAAATGAGATATGGTATTCATCAGTGAAATGGTTAACTGGGACACAATACCAGCCCGATGACTATGATTCCCGTCCCTCTTCAGCTTTTACTCCAATCATGCTTGCACCACCACCGGGGTTTGCGCCGAGCACTCCCTATCACGGCACCAGTCAAGTCATACTTCCACATGAATTCAACGGGGAAGGTGACTGGGCCAACTATAAGTGCCAATTTGAAATCTTCAGCAGAACGAATGGTTGGTCAGACCACCAAACGGGAGAGTACCTAGCCGCACAATTATCGGGAAAAGCGTTGCCGGTATTAGCGGACATGTGGTCTGAAGTAACACCTCCCTATAGTGAATTGGAGAATGCATTTCCAGAAAGGTTTGGTGATACGGCCCTTGTTAAAGTAGTTAAAGAACCTAGGGCGACGTGCGAATGAAGCTCTTGTGAACTGGCAAGCCATATCAGGCGATTAGTCTCATGAGCTTATCTCAGTACCAATCCCACCGTGGAAGCCACAATATTGCCCCAGATAAGGGTAACCAACATAATAATTCCAATAGGGCTAATATGGACGAGCGGTTAGAGGAGATTACAAAACAAATTGCTTCTCTGACCAATCTCTTGCCTACTTTATCGACCACAGTAGCCCAGAACACAAATAGGCCCACTATAAACCGTCATACAAACACTTGTTTTGGATGCGGTGAAGCAGGACACTGGAGGGAATGGTGTCCGAGCCGTCCTCCCTCCGCTACACCACAATTAGAGAAAAGTAAGCCAACAACAGAAAATCAGACAAACTAACACGGACATTGGAGGGAGAGTCCGTTCCGTGCCAGTCTCATAAAACTGACTAATAAACCTGCGCATTACACCCTCTACCTAAGACTAAACAAGATTGCGACACCGTACAAACGGTCCCGCAATTAACGGTACCGATATTCCCATGGCCGGTATTATAAATGTAGTAATAAAGTAGTTAACATATATCCAGCAGGTAGTAGTTGTATCAATACAAAACGATGCACGACTGGGCTCTGATTTTCTCAGCACCAGTGAAGCAGTAATTCACTGAAAACAAGAAGAGTTAGAAAAATGTAGCTCGCGGGCTATCGTCGGGTCATTCTGGCATGAAATACCCACCCATCGCACCGCACATGCATGACGAATGAGGGGGCTGGCTAGCTCCGAGTCTCGGGTTTTCGGATCCCGCAGAACATTGCACCGTGAAATACATAGACTGGCTCCTAAGGCCGGTGGAACTCAATTGTTCCGGTGGGGTCGTGCGACCATTGCCGCCAAGATTGAACTGCATGGTGTCAGCCTAACTATTTGTGTCACCGGTATGTCTTTCCATGTCAATTTAACTATGGAGAATGATATGTTTAAGAAAATACAATATTGTCAAACAAGGGTAAATCGATTGACAGTGAATGAGCATATAATATAATATATACAGTAGAGCTAGCTCATGAACTTTGCACATGGGGTCGCCAGAGGTACCACACAGACTCGTAAATCTGCAGAGGTATCCCCGCAAGGGAGGCATTCATACAATGCAGGTACTGGTTAACTTAATATAAGCTATTATACCTTCATGATACAAATGAAAAAGATTCCTGATGCTACGAGAGGGCTATGCCTCGCGCAGGCCCCGGTCACCCAGATGCTACCTGTTGGTGCAAGAGGTAATAGCCTCATGCGGGCCTCCGTCACAGGATATCTCGCTTAAGTGAGAGGCAAGTGCCTCGTGTGGGCCTCCGTCACAGGAAAAAGCCTTCAACGCTGAAGTGGATGAAAAGAGCTGGCAAACAAAAAATGCAAGAGAAAAAGAACATCATAGTGAAAAATATAATTATTGTGATGCATACTGGTTTACGTGAAGGTGACTCCCGGAGGATTCACAAGTCCCCGCCTTATGTCATTCCAAGATACTGCATTGGTAGGTGCCACTTTTATTTATGTGGGCCTTCTGCCATTCCTAACCTACCATTTAGGTTTTAGAAATGGGAACTAGGTTAGGCCGCAAGTGGCAGAGGTTCCTACCTATCATTTAGACATGGCTATCCAATGGGCACAGACGCCCCACTTCCCGTAGGTTGCCTTAGAAAGCATCTACCTCCATGAATAGCGGCGTATATGTTGCTTCACAACACATCTGAAATGGGTGAGACTCCAGATGCCCTGCTTCATAACCACATAAAACATCACTGGACGATGGCTACATTTTACGCAAGCAAACTTAGTGACTGACATAGCATTACGTTGGGGATAGAGAGACGAATATCTACCGTGAGTGCCCTTCCCGTAAGGGCATGGCAGATTCCAAGATCTTGCCCAGACACTGCAACAGGTTGGGTAGAGATGCGTGTCTTGTCTGTTACCAATCCTACGGACTAAATTATGACATTATTTCGCTGCGGTGCGTTGTGTACTTATGTTGCACAGGATGTTTTTACAATGCAAGGATCCACAGCGATCATTTTGTGTGAGACACAGCTGTGCAAGAATATCGTGTAGCTGTGTAGGAGGACCGTAGTCATCCTAGGGACTGGGATTCAATTGTTAAAACATATATAATAAGTAAGAAAAATATTTCAAAAATACTAATTATAATATAAACTTCCAGGATTCGCGCAACTACTAATTAAATCTGCTGCATTCGTGGCTGAAATGCCCACCCACATCTGCTGTGAAGTTTCCCCAGCGAGTCTGGGTCCACGGCTTGTAATGGAAGGTCGTGGCGGATGTACTATACTGGCTGATATTTCACCACTGTATAAGGCCCTATCTGGAATGTTCTCTATACTTGATGATGCGGGAACTGTGGTGGCTATACTGAGAATGTCTGTACTCGTGACTGGTGCTGCGGTTAATGGTGTGGGTGTGGTGACTGCTGTCATGACTGTCGTGGTGGAAGTGATGGATGCAGTTGGTGCAGTTGGTGCTGGTGATGCCGTTGGTGCTGTCGATGCTCTGGAGATTCCTAAAGTAGTTAGACATATGACCGGACGCGGGAGAGATGCTGCTGTGGCGACGGCTTAGTATGAAAGTTTACGGGTCTTTGCAGACTTCAATAACCACCTGACTGTGGTTTGCAGGACTGGAAGGATCTCCTGAGAATGCGCGATACGTTTCTTCCCAGCATATAAACAGTCTGGCGTCGTGGACTTGCAGATGGCTGGATCGTTGAAGCTGGTGCACAGTGCAGATGTGACGATGCTGGATGCGGTGGTGATGGTGGCCGCTTGTTCCGTGTGGCCGGTTGCTTTGTTGATGACTAGATCGTCTGGAGATAGCGACGGTTGGTAGTGCAGCATCTCCACGTCTGGAGGCGATGTAATTACTGGAATTGGTCGGCCGATGGTGGATGTTGTCATTGTTGCGGTTGTGGGTGTGGTGGCTGATGCTGGCGACTTGTAGGTAGCAGATGATGTGATGGCTGCGGGTGCTGCCAGACTGGAACATGCAGGTGATGTCTGTACCTTTCCTGCACGGGATATCGGAATGGGCGGCGTGGATGGTGTTGCCGTTTTTGTTGCTGCATAGTGTCTGAAGGCATGACGTGCTGTAGCTATGGTGGCGGTGGTGACTGAGCCATGGCGAGTGCTTTCTGGATGACGATGCGTGGTGTTCTTGGTTCTGGCCATTTTTTCTGTTGGGAGTACTCTTAACGGAAGCCTGGTCTCAAAACGAGTGGCCAGCACTTCAATGTTCTTGCTTTCTTCTCCTGGAATCAAGGTTACTTCCAGAACACGATGTTTATATTTTAATGCGTGAGTTACCCTGTAGTGGGTTGCGGTGTAAAGATACCAACAGTCTGCACAAAAAGCATATTGGAATAAGTGGTCTCAGAATTATGCGTGAAGGTGCGGGTGCACTGCTGTCTGCTGGAATCAAGCACAACGCATGGACACTTCTTTGTAGACGAAGGCGACACCGACTCTTCTGATGTATCTGATAAAGCCAGGTCCTCTTGGAGAGACATCTTAACCCCGCATAATAATTCTGATGCGGGTAGCCTACCCTAATCTAATTCCATATCTCTTCACAACTTTCCAGGCCTAATAATATTGTAACGAAATAATAAGGAAACAGCAGAATTTAGTTTTCGACACGAAAGAAGCCTAATGCTATATGTTCTTCCGGGTGTCTAGTTTTGATGGGAAGACGAAGTTGCAGGGCGTGATTCTCCTTTTTATATGATTTGGTGATGTCACAGGCGGCCGCATGACCACACCCGAAAGTTCCAGGGTGATTCGGCCACGCCCTACATGGAAAGTTTTAGTTTATGTATTCCTGGAGTCGGATGAATTATTCCTCCCGTGTTAATGGAGTACTTTTAATTATAGGAAAAATGGTCTATTAACTTCGTCTCTATTCTGCAGGTTTTTAATTCTCTGATCAACGTAAAAACTTGGAACTACTTATTCCTGTGGAGGCTCACCCTTTAATTAGAGTGAACCGGTTTTACAGATTGGATGCTTATAAACTCGCCTCTTTTTAATTTCAGGCTGGAGCACCCGACGGGGTGTGTGAGAGCACGGTGACATCAGCGGCAATTGCCCCGACTCACCCCGATTGACTCCTCCATCACGCTGTTGAAGTCGCGTATTTGGGCGGCTCTTGTTTAAAGCCTTAGATCCAATTTACTGGAAATAACAGTAGTGAAGTCACGCGCTTCTTGAAAATACGTGGTTGATCAGAAACTTATACATTGTTTACATTAATGGCGTAGCATTGATACTGATATATATTTGTTGCTGAGCGAATGATGGAAATATATGTTTTAATTTATGTTCTTTTGAAACAGCGTCCATATATTGTGCGAGTTCTTACACATGCGACTTGCTGGTCTGTAGATAGGTAGTTCTCAGCCCGTGTTGATTTGTGGCTGGAAGCAGGTAAGAGAATTTTTGAAATTCTCCCTGATATTATACTGTCAAAGTTTTGATGCCGCTCTATCGGCCCATGCGCTAATGATTTGTATACACGGTAGAACGATGGTGTTCTTAATCAAAACGATGACAGTAAAAACTGCATTTAATTTATTGTGTAGTTTAAACGATCTCATGACTTGCGGGAGAATCAAGTTACTGACCCCGCCAAGCTGGTCGTGTTTCCCGAGCTGGTGGGCTGCCAAGCAACCTCCATTATAGGTAGGACTAGCCTCATCCCTACCCTGACCACACATTTTTGATAATTACAGTACAGCTCGAAAATAATGCGTTCACACAGCTTACAATTTACAATACCGTCGTATGGAGATTGTGAATACAGTCAACCTGAGTGTCTGTGTTTCTTGTCGTGATGGTGAATTTAATTGATACGCATGGCTGGTTAAGTGTGGATGAATCTTAAGCTGTGGTGAGAATGTGACATTTTATTGCTCCCTGGTGCGGGAGAGTTGAGTGCGGGGTGGTGTTAACTTTATCGAACCTGCTGGTATTTCGCTCTGTAATGGCTGAGCCCGTGGGTGGGACAGAGTTACTTTAGAACATGGATGACCTGGAGGATGCTGTCGTAACTTTGATCAATCTATTATCGAATTCAATGATTCGGTAGTAAATTCCTACTTGAGATTGATGATATTGCGGACATCTTGCTCTCTTAATAATATCGACTCTTCTTACGTGTAAATGATGTGTAATATTTTAGCTGTTCTTGTATGACGTGAGGGGGTGGGGGTGGTGTGTGTGTGTTTGGATTGGGAGGTTCCCTCATAGCGTGTACTGTAGATGGCTGCATGTATTCCTCTTGTCCGTATAATCAGTCTCTCTGCACTGGACTGGTTTGTGGGAGAATGTTGGCTGGTGTTGTTGATGATCGTGGCTTGTTGTCGGGAGATTCGGGCTGCTGTAATGCGAGGTTGGCATATTCCAGATTTCCATGCTGGTGAATGCCGAGTCTGTTGTTATTGCGGGAAGTCATGTTTGCGGGAGGTAATAAACCTCCCGCATCTTGTGTGGATGGAATGTTGTCGGAGAATGTCTCTAACGTTTTCAAATTTTAAAATGCTAGGTGCTGCTATATGCTGTTGCTGTCGATGATGTATGTCTTTGTTTATCCTTCACGTAGCTGAGGATGTATGTGTTCGGTATGTTATTGGCGTTCTGTCTGTAGTGTGATGTCCTGACTGCTCATGGGGAGGGTGGGTGGTTGAGTGGTACATTTGGAGTGGGTGAGCCTTGGCTGTGGGGAGTTGGTCGTCTCCCGTTACACGACGGTTGGTGTCCTGTCATAATTTTTAGACACCGGGAAAATTCGAGCCGATAGTCTGCTGAACAGGCTGCCTCCCTGGGTGGGTGGGGTTGTTGGTTGGTCTGTGCGGTGCGGGATGCCACCTCTGTAGCAGTAGTCTTTCTCATATCTGAAGATTGACGGTCAACAGACAATGAGTGGAGTGTGAAATGGACTGGGTCGATGATGTCCGAACTTGGTGTATAGATAAGGGATGCGAGTTGGAGTTGTGGCATTGGTGTGACTGTGGGAGATGGCGTCACTTGGGTATGGCTTGGTCTCGTGATTTCGGGACATGGATGGGTACACCGAGTTGTACAGTTTTGCGGTTCTAGACACGCCAAGGCCCCATCCGGCCTCTTCACTTCCACCCCACAGGAAGCATGTTTTGAGTCAGCCTCCGCTTGTGGTAACTCTATAATGGAGGGTATAGCATGAAGTGGGTGGGAGTGGGAAGAGGTCGGTGGAACAGCTTCAAATACGACTTCCCAGATTGAGTAGATCCATGCTGAAGAGGGAGATGACGAGTATGTATCTCGTTATCATCCTCAGCATCAGCCGCTTGTTCATCAGACTTCTGGCTTGGTAGAAGATGGGTTGAACTGGCACCGTGGTGCTCTGCGCTGATTTTGGGAATACTAGTTTCCGTAGATACTTCTGTCTGGGTACCGGTGTCACAGGGAATGCCCAGCCCGAGCTCTGCCGCAGGCTCCTTGCTGACACATGGGTTAAGTCGATCGAAGTGGATGACTGAGGTCAGGCCATCCAAAGCACGGATATGGTAGGTCATGTCTGACGTCTTACCTACTACCACATAGGGGCCTTTCTACTGGTAACTCAGTTTACTCGGCACGTTTGCAGACCATTGCGAATCGTGTACCCAAACCATCCTTCCTGCTTCATATGGATTTCCCTGCACTCTGCGGTCATGCCACGTCTTCTGACGCCGGTGTGCAGTGGATAGTCTTGCTCTCACTAACTCAATGGTCTGTTCTATCCACTACCGCATGAGTTTGACGTAGAGAGATGGTGAATTTTTTTTCTCCTGGAATCCGGGGCATGGCCAGATCCAGGGGTACGGCTAATTCATGGCCTAACATTAACAGAGCCGGAGTATAACCCGTGCTGGAATGTACTGAAGTGTGGTAAGCCATGAGCACATATGGGAGTCGAAGATCCCAATCTCTACAATCAAGGCCTGTTTCTTTAGTGAGCATCTCCACTATGCACCCTTCGGCCTTCCCGGTGTGTGGTCTGTCGCCATCATGGGACATCGCTCAGCGCTTCACACAGGAATGCAGCCTAGGTTAGGTGCCTTTCCCATATATGCATATGAGATTGAGAACCATGCCTATAAAAACATGATTGAAGAACATCGTCCACGATCTTTTCATGTGATGCATATCTCATGCATATACCCTCCCATTTCCCAAAGAATAACTTTTCATGACCTCTGATCATGGGAGGCATGGCTCGCAATACGAACGCTTGCCATGACCTGACTGTACATAGAGCCATCTTGACCACTCATAACCAGAAACTGGTTGATGAACTGATCAAGACAACTGGCCAGTGACCCAGTCGATAGTGATCACCATCTGAGCTCACGCTCAGGGGCAACCGACGGTCTGATCCATATCTATCTGCCAACAGCATACGAACTTTGACTGTTTTCCCCAGCCTTTCCTGCAGGGCCCCTCTAGCAGACCGGACGATACATCTGCAGAGTCTAGTTTGCCCCGGGTTAGGTTTATCGCCTCCTACCACGCATGTCCACTTGCTGAGATCGGATGAACCAAAACCTCAGCAGCCCGAACCTTACGCCGACTAGACAGTACCACAGTAGGATGTTAATTCATCATTCGTTAGACACGGGGACCTTCAGTATCTCCTCTGCACTATAGACCTGATTTCATGTGCCCACAGACCCTCGTGGGCCCACTGCCGCCCGCTCTCGTGAACCCTTCGAGGAGCCTAACCCTCTCAGTTCACGAGAGCTTGATTGAATTGCTCCGCAATCCCATCTCCTCGAGGGTGATATGGAGTCGTCCTTGTTTTGACGATGTGAAACAATTTGCAGAGCTCGGAGATCAGCCGGCTCTCAAAATTACTTCCTTGATCGGAGTGTAGGTCATAGGGCATTCCGAAATAGCAGAATACATTTCTTGCCAGGACTTCCGCTACTGTGGACGCCTCTTAGTCTGGTAAAACAAATGCTTCTAACCACTTCGTAAAGTAGTCTTGGAATACGAGGATGTACTTATTTCCGTCATCCATCATATTCAAGGGTCCGAGCACATCAATAGCCACTCGCTCCCATGGTGCACCAACAATTTTAATTTGTAATGGCGTGGAATGGTGCTGGCCAACAGCGCGTCTTTGACATGGGACACATTTGGCAACCCATGCCGTCACACTATCACGAATTCCGATCCGGTGGAATCTCTGCTTTATCCGCATTACTGTTCTTTCCACGGCTAGATGTCCCGCATTATCATGCAATTGTTGTAATATTGTGTCATGATAACACTCCAGGATTACCAGATGGTTATTGATGTAAAGAGTTGTTATGCATATAACATTCTTCAAACCGCTGGTAGTAGTATTTTGCTGTGGCGGATAAAGGTGTAACAGATTCTCTGGGAGGACGTACCCCCTCCTGGATCCACGTGTATATATGTCATTTTTGCGCTTCTGTTGTTTGGTCTTGTGCGACTTTCTCCGAATTCCACTCTGTGCACCGCAATTCGGGGAACTCCGGAAATGGCTGTGTTGTATGTGTCATGGTTGCGGCCTTTTCATGTTCATCATCAAGTCCAATTCTGCTCAAGGCATCTGCATTTCCATGTAATTTGCCAGGACGGTGAACAACGTTGAAATCATAGGCCTGCAGGGATTCCTGCCATCTCGCTACCTGGCCCTCTCGATTTTTTAGGTTTCGGAGCCAGCGTAGTGAGGCATGGTCTGTACGGAGAGTAAATGGGTGGCCATACAGAAAGTGTTTGTAATACTTGATGAAATATACTGCCGCAAGTAGTTCTCACTTCGTGGTCGCGTACCTCCTTTCGGTTTTGTTGAGCGTACGCAGACCATAACCCAGTACCTGCTCCGTTCCATCCTTTGTGACCTGAGATAGAACCATGCCAATAGTGTAAGCTGATGTGTCAGTGTCCAAGATGAAATCGATGTTAGGGTTAGGATCAGCGAGAATCGGGGCAGTGGTCAAGAGTTCCTTCAACGCCCTGAAGGAACCTTCACACTCACTCGTCCACTCGATGATTTTAAATAGTGGAAATACATTCTCACTGAAATGATGGATGTATCTGTGATAGTACTGGCAGAGACCTAGGAAGGTCTGAATTTCTGTGACTGAAGAGGGCGTTTGCCACTCTGCTACTGCCTTAGTTTTTGACAGCTGAGTAGCCACTCCATCACTGGATATGACATGTCCCAGGAACTCAACGCTCTGTCAGAGATGACATTTCTTGGGGTTGAGCTTCAAATAGGTCATTCGGAAGTGTGATAGAATGGTCTCCAAATTTGTTAAGGTCTGCTCAAACTAAGAACCAAAGACGATTACATCGTCAATGTAACACAGACAGCTTTCCCATTGTCAGGTGGTTAATACCTGTTCAGTGAGGCGTTCAAAAGTTGGGGAACGTTGCACAAGCCGTAGGGCATCTTGCGGAATTGGAAAAGACCACCCCTACACACGAATGCCATCTTTTCCATGTCAGCTTCATCCATGGCCACTTTCCAGTAACCACTAGCCAAATCAAGGGTACAAAACCACTTGGCTCCGGACAAGGAATCCAAGGCATGATCTATCTGCGAGAGCAGATAAGTGTCTTTGATGCTAAGATCATTAAGGCAGTGGTAATCTACACAAAATGGCAAGGGTCCATCCTTTTTGCCGGCTAGTACTATGGAGCTGGCCCATGGAGATGCTGATGGTCCAATTTGCCCAGTCCGCAACATGTCGTTCACTTGTTGGTGTGCTTCTGCTTCCTTCTGAATGGGAAGATGTCGTACGGGTTGTCGTACAGGGTGATCATTTCCTGTGTCGATGGAGTGTCACACTAGATGAGTTTCTCCAAGATCCATGTCTCCGGCTGAGAAACTATCGCAATATTTATAAAGTAATGTCCATATGTGTCGTTTTTGTGATTGCATCAATCCTACTGTGGCACGCAGATACAAATCATGGAAATGCTCCAGTAAGTCATCGGTAGTCGGTGTAGGTGTTGTGGTGGGTGTGGGTATTTCCAGTGAAATCACGTCCACCAAGTGTCCACAATGGACTCCTGGTTTAAGGGTAATTGGGTCCGCTGTGCCATTGAACATTCTGAAGGGTATGTGTTCTTTGTTGGTGGTCTCCACGATCATGCAGGGTACTTGCGCATTGTGAGGCTATCATGTAATCAGGGTCGGGTTCCAGCATGGTGGTGTGAGTGTTGCTTCCTAACTGTGGTGCAGTGGCCCATAAGATTTGTTCTTGTCCCATCTCAACTGTGGCACTACTTGATAAGAGAAGTGCACACATATCATATAGTGATGATTCCAGTCCAAGGGGTATCCGTCAGCCGTGTATGTCGAGTTCTTGTTGCCGGCAGTGTATAACAGCTTCGCTGGCACTGAGAAAATCAGAGCCGAGCAGGGCATCGTTTTGGATAGAGGCGATGGCAACTTGCTGAATGAAATGCATTTCCTCTATCTGTATTACGAGGTTAACTACACCAGCCACGGACACATTGGCTACCATAGCTGTTTGCAAAAAGATGTTTGTAGGCCTAATGGGTGGCTTCTTATGAGGTGGGATGCTCTCATACAAGCGCTTGTTGAAAACGGTGATAGAAGCTCCAGTGTCGACAGTGGCACTGGTGGAAACACCGCTAATCAGACAGGCACACTTATAGATAACTTTACAGTGAACCTGTGGAAGTGTCTCCAATGATGCCATCTGCGAAGGAGGTCGCGGGGCGGAATCATTCTGTATGTACTCAGTTTGTTTCTGGAGAGCTTCATGTAATGTAGCTTGTGGGGTAGTATTGGGCCATTCCAGTGTATCATGTCGAGTCGCCACGCCGCATGTGCACGACGAATGGTGATGCTGGTTAGCGTTCAGTCTCGGGGTGACGGATCCTATACGAGACTGCCCTACGGGTAACAAAAACTGGCTCCTAAGGCCGGTGGAACTCAATCATTCCAGTGGAGCTGTGCGACCATTGTCACGAACATTAAATACAACTGTCTCATCCCAAGAATTTGTGTCACCAGTATGCCTGTCCATAGCAATTTCGTGATCTATGGACTTACAAGATTTGATTTTGGTGACCTAAAATATAAGTCTATGCAATGATTTTACCTAAGCAAACTATCGAGTATGCTAGATAAAGATGAGGAGCATACGAAAATACAGGACATAGAGACAGCCAGATGAACTTTTAAACATTGGGCTCCTAGAGGTACCATACAGACTCGTAGGTCCACAGAGGTATCCCCGCAAGGGAGGCTGCCATACACGAGCCTTAACTAATTAACTTAATATAAGTTATTATACCTCTAAGTTGAAAGGAAGAAGATTTTCTTGGACGAAAGGTCATGTGCCTCATGCGGGCACTACTCCTAGTGCTAGTTTGGGTGAGGAGTATCATCCTCACATGAACCGTCATCGCTGAATCCTTGCGAGAGGCAAGTGCCTCGCGTGGGCCTCCGTCTCAGGAAGGTGTCACCACTGCTTAAAGCGGGAGAAGAGTAGTAGGCAAAAATGGGCCCACTTTAATATTTCAACCAAAATGCCTGAACAAAAAAAAAAGACCGTACCTAGTGAGATTATGTTTATAGGGTTGCGTGCGGTTTTATGTGAAGACAGGACGAATGATTCCCGAAGGATTCCCACATCACTGCCTTATGTGATTCTTAGTATTCTGAATTAGGAGTCACTGCCTTATTTATGCAGGCCTTCTGCTTTGCTTAACGAGCTTTTAGGTTTTAGGAACAAGAACTAGTTTAGGCCGCAAATGGCTGGTATCTACATAGCTATTAGACACGGCTGTCATTGAGAACCGATGCCCTAAGACATCAATACTGAAGACTTAGTAAGATCTCCGAACTGGATAATAATCCGAACATCTCGCTCCGTAACCACATAAAACGTCACAGGACACTGGTTACTTTTCACAAAAGCATTATTAGGCAACTGTTCTATCGTTATACAAGTTGCCCAGTTTTGCACTGCGGTGCAGGAGGATTGTTCAGCAAATAAAATAATAATTAAGATATGTGTTCGCAGTGCTTTCCTACATTGGCAAGTGTGCTAACTATTAAGTATCCGAAGATACGAGGGGAATGTATGTGACACCACACCGTAGCCATCACCACTCGGAAACCCCAACAGTTTCCCAGAGTCGGATCAGCTCATGGTGCGGATAGGGGCACCCAAACAATTAAGAAGCCACAAGGCTGAGTGGAGCATGAAGAGAGACAAAATCTTAGAGTTATGAGTCTTACTGGAGTGCGGGGCTAGATTATCACACTACCAGAAGAGAAGAGTATACTACAGATTTCTTAACGAAGAAAGTGTCTCTAATCATATTAAACCTATCCTATCAAGCTGAATAGAACAGGTTTAGTCGGTAGCATGCCAGGATAAACAGAGTTATAGCATGGACAGCGACCTCAGTGAAAAATTGTTGGTGGCGGGAGAAAGTGCTGCATATATAAGTGTTGCTGTACAGTGTTTCCTACGTGCACTGCAGTCCTATATTTTCTATAAATGAACAAAACATATGAACTGATGGCTACTATATATATAAACTAACCAGAACATCAATACAGTATTAAATGATCAGAATTATATATCTTAGTACAGGTTAACGAACCTACTACGGTGCGGTTAGTGAAAACACCTTACAGAAAATGAGAATAACTATAAACATATACAGAAATTATTACTAGCGGTCCTAAGACCGGTACGGTACCTTTTAGTCATCGGGACCATTTTTACGGATACAATATAATTAGAAAAGTACATTTAGTGGAATAATTAAAATGTTAAGTATAGTTACTTGAATACTCGGTAGCCATTCTTAAGTTAGGCTATCGTGTTACTGAAATTGATACGTCATCCTTTAGTTGACGTGAGTTGAAGCATTCTCTTGAAGCTGGTAGGTTCCCGCAGGTAGATTCATGCAAACAGGATTCCTGCAAGAAGCTCATGGCGGGAGCACATCGCTCAGGACTGTAAGCACAATATAGAATGTCTAACGAATAGTCAGTAAGAGATACAATAGCATTACTGCTGTGAAGAAAGTTCCTGTACACCGATGGTATGGATGGAAGTTGACAACAACCTGATCACAACTGGGGTTGTTAGATGCAGATGAAGATACAAAACTTAAGCTTAACGGTACTGGGTACGTCAGCCAGCTCTGAAGACGCACTGGTCGAAAGTTAGAAGAACCTGCACGACATCAGTGTGGGGACGGTTGAAATACCACTTTTTGGCATGGCCGGCAGATCCGGCGAGTCATCCACCAAAGAACATCGCTGCCTCTACATCTGTAGAATCACATATTCAGGCCGTAAAGGCCTCACCGCAAGTTCATGTTCCGAAGTAGATCTTAATACTCGTGAACAATAATTAGAAAGTTCCAAATTGCTCCCGCAAGAAGGGAATTACAAAAGGGCAGTGGGTTGGGTAACTGCTAGCTACGGGAGAAAAACCGAAAGAGAGCGAGGTAATCTGCGTATGCCTTTCGATAGTAGCTAGTACAGGTCCAACCTGTTCGGCCCCTGGCCGAGAATGCTCTCGATCTCTGGATCGTGTCTCCTTTTATACTACTCGTGACGTCACAGGCGTAAGCTCCAACCAATCATCGGCCGAGCAACAGCCAATCAGCGCGTAGCTAATAATAGCGCAGTCAAATGTTCTAGAACATTAAGTTCTGCGTCCACGTGGTTATGACGTCACGGCAATATTTTGAAGATAATCAAGAAGGGTTTTCCGTGGATAACTCAGCCATTTCTTAACCGATTTTCAAATGGTTTACAGATTTAAAAAGCCCGTCAAATTCTGGTCTTGATTAATGCCAGACTCGGCGGGAACAGGTAATCAAAAGGGATTACAGGGTACCATCTCGGTACACTAAAAGCGTTATCCTATCTTGGTCGTAAACTGCGCGCTCCATCAAAAATAGTACCTAAGCGTGTGCATGCGCACTATGCTTTGGTGATGACGGGACTGGTGGTAGCAATGGTGATGGAGATGTTGTCGGTTCTGCATATGCGGTGTTAGTGTAGACAGCGGTCCAGACAGGATTTTCTCGATCACGGATAGGCGCTACCTGGGCGAGCCACTTCTTGCAATGCATCATTGGGTGTTTCGTTGATGCACAGAAGAAACAGTGGCGCTGAGGAATTCGTTCGTATTTACGGCAGTGCCTTCGCTTATGAATCCATGATGCGGATTGTACGGTTTCTCAGAAAATCACTGTCGGTAGATGCGGGAGATGATGCTGTGCGGGGTGGTGTGTTCCATACCACTAGAGGACACCGAGAATCCAGTGTCTTGGCGGGGGGACGTGGTGCTTGTAAAAACGTTGTTTCAGCCGAGGTGCTACAACCTACCACTGCCGTTTTACATAGAAAAGAAGGTTTGTTAGATGCGGATAATGCGGGTACACTTTGTCCGCTAGAACGAATTGGTGGTGCTGCTGATGTGGGAGGCATCTTAGGCACCGACTTTTGTAAAGCCGGGCATGCGGGTGAGGGTGGGTATGCAGTTAACTGACGATGAAAGTTGGCCACCAGATGTTGTTGTAAAGAAGCCGCCGTTTAGCCGTGTTATAGGAACGGGCACCGAGGTGACTCTTCAATCGGTGCCCTTAGGAGTTTGAGGGCTTATCCGGCTGTGGCGTTCATCAGTCAGCGGTCGGTGTGGTTGGCAGAGGTTGGGTAGGACACCATTCTCTCCAGTGGCCTGGCTAACCACATCCGAAACATGTGTTCGGTGGCGGTGTGGTGGTGGTAGTGGTTGCAGTTCTAGTGTTGGAAGTTGCTACTGTGGTGCTGAGAGTGGTGACCAGATTGGTGAGTGCTGAGATCTGTTTAATTATCTCATCTATTCTTTCATGTACGTTCGGTCGCTTGTTATTATTATTCTGGTTTCCATGTCCTGGGGCTCTGTTGTGACCTCGGTGGCCAGGCCCCCTTCCCCTAGGCGCATGATTCTTGTTGTTGTGTTGTGCTTGCTGTGAAGTGTCGGAGGGTGTGGAGGCTGATGTTGTGTTGGTGTCGGTGGTACTGGCTGGTGCTGTGTCACTTATCTCATGTATTGGGTGTAGTTGGCGGCGATTATTCTTCTCCCACTCCAGGATGTTCTCAATCCACACCATGGTTCCAGTTAATTGTGACAAGCTACCATGGTCCACGAGAAATAATTTCTCCTTCAGAGCGGGTTCCCCGCTTAACGCATCTATGGATGTATCCAAATGGAGATGGGTGATGCCCTCGAGGTTTGTGCTGGGATACGCGTGGGTCTCCAGATGTGGCTAGCTAATTCTGGAAGCGTCTCTCCCGCATGTCATCAGAGATTTTTTAGTTGAAGATGACTGGTTTTCCCCCAGTTCAGTGTCGCTGAACCATTCAGAGAGTGCACGTTCTAGCTCCGTGTAGGTGGGTGTATAGTCAGCTCCAAGATCCGCGAGAACCTGCAGTGCTTTGCCTAAGAGTTTCACGGCTAAGTATTCCCCCATTTGTTGATTTGTCCACCGATTAGTCCTACTGATGATTTCGAACTGGACCTTGTAGTTTGCCCAGTCATCTTCCCCACTAAATTCTTGGGGTAGGGGGGGGAGAATGACCCGGCCCGGTCCACGGTGTGAAGTGATGGGTGCGAATCCTGGTGGTGGAGATATATGGGAGACTGACGTGAATGCTGACGTTGGTCGACATGTTGGTGGTGGTGGTGGTGTTGGTGTTTCCTGTCGGCGATGCTGGGGATGCTGAGGGCGCCGTGTCCGAGAATTTTACTCTCTTGAATGATGACATGTAATTGACTCTACTGAGCTCCGCCCTGATACGGTTCCATAGACGGGTGTAGGTCTATAGACTGGCGGTGGTGTGCTATGAAGGCGACGTGGACATTCTTCGGATTGAAGTGGAGCGTGTTCCTCATATAGTGGTGGTGCTAAAGGCTGATGGCGTGATGTGTGTGGTGTGTAGAATGACCGATGTAACGTTGGAAAGGAGGTACTGATTCCTCCATTTCTCATCGTCCCACATACTGAAAATAAGGTGACATATTTACAGGGGGAGACATAGGATGTGGTATATGATCATCCGGCCATGAGCCACCTACTGATGACACGGGTGAATTGTAGGAGTGTAAAGGCTTGAATTGGTGTTGGCCTCGATGGGGACTTTGTCGTGATCATCCGCGGTCTGGCCCTGTTGGTGTTGGCCTATCGCAGATATCCGATAAGGTAAGAAAATCAGTCCCTGCTTGTGAGGCATCGCGGAAGGTGCCCTCACATATACGCAAGAACTGTTGCTGTTAAAATGCGGGTTTTCCCGCAGTTATTACATTGTCGGTGAGCAGGCGAGCTCTTCGTCCATCGTACGAAGCTACCTCTAAATCGAGGGATCGCTGACTGTCTGTTGATGGTGAGTAGATCTCGCTGAAGGGTGTGGGCATGAGTTCATTTCTTGTTCTTTGAGACCCACATTGGGCACCAGTTGTAGCTCGCGAGCTATCGTTGGGTCATTCCGGCACGAAATACCCGCCCGTTGCACTGCACGTGCACGACGAAAGAGGGGGCTGGCTAGCTCCGAGTCTCGGGGTTCGGATCCCACAGGATGTTTCTCCATGAAATACATAGACCGGCTCCTAAGGCCGGTGGAACTCAATTGTTGAACTGCATGGTGTCAGCCCAACTATTTGTGTCACTGGTATGGCTTTCCGTGTCAATTTAAGTATGGAGAATGATATGAGTAAGAAAATACAATATTGTCAAACAAGGGTAAATCGTTTGACAGTGAATGAGCATACAATATAATACATAAAGTAGAGCTAGCTAATGTACTTTGCACATGGGGTCGCCGGAGGTACCACACGGACTCGTAAATCCGCAGAGGTATCCCCGCGAGGGAGGCATTAATACAACGTGAGTACTGGTTAACTTAATATAAGCTATTATACCTTCATGATACAAATGAAAACGATTCCTGATATTACGAGAGGGCTATGCCTTGCGTGGGCCCCGGTCACCCAGATTCTACCTGTTGGTGCGAGAGGTAATAGCCTCGCACGGGCCTCCGTCACAGGATATCTCACTTATGTGAGAGGCAAGTACCTCGTGTGGGCCTCCATCACAGGAAAATGCCTTCAACGCTGAAGTGGAGGAAAAGAGCTCGCAGTAAAATTGTTCGTGGTGGGAATAAATGATGCATATATTGTTGCTGTATAGTATATCCTAGTGTACTGCGGTCCAAAGCTTTACATAAATAAACAAAACATATGAACTGATGGCTACTTGCCATATACACAACTAACCATTATAATCAATATCACAGTTTTCACAGTTTGATTGAATGAGGTAGTAAGTATATATATATGTCAATAACCTAATGTGGTGTGGGTAGTTAAGCACCTACAGTAAACAAGGATAATATAAACAGTTTAATAAAGAAATAATAAATTGCGTTATGACCGGTGCAGTACCTATTAGTGATCAGTACCCTTTACGGACGTATATTTATGATGATAAAACATAATATGTATCGCTATTTGTGTACCTAGTTGTTCAGTAAGATGCCCTACAGCCTATGCAATGCACCAGGTACCTTTGAACGGCTGATTGAACAAGTGCTTACCACATTACAGTGGGAAGTCTGTTTATGTTACATAGACAACGTTATCGTCTTTGGCCCTTCTTTTGAACAGACCTTGGCTAACATGGACAAGGTGCTGGTACAGTTTCAAAATGCAAATTTGAAACTTACGCCAAAGAAATGCCACCTTTAGAAAGAGTGTTGAATTTCTGGGCCATATAATATCCGCTGATGGAGTGGCCACTCAGCCCACTAAAACTCAAGCAGTAGCCGAATGGAAGACTCTGACAGCTGTGACTAACACACGAAGTTTCCTCGGGCTCTGCCAGTACTATAGACAGTACATACACCATTTCAG
This sequence comes from Chaetoderma sp. LZ-2023a, assembly GCA_034401795.1. Taxonomy (NCBI): domain Eukaryota; kingdom Metazoa; phylum Mollusca; class Caudofoveata; order Chaetodermatida; family Chaetodermatidae; genus Chaetoderma; species Chaetoderma sp. LZ-2023a. The sequence continues at coordinate 165,755,059 of CM067369.1, read as the reverse complement.
TGAAATCGCAGCACCTTTATTCCAAATCACTGAAAAAATAGATCATTTGAATGGACAACAGAGTGTGAGGTTTCCTTTATGGCGTTAAAGAAACATTTGACATCCGCAACCATACTAGCTCACCCGAACCCTAACCTTGATTTCATCTTGGATACTGATGCGTATGCTTATGCTATAGGCGCCATTCTATCTCAGATCACCGAAGATAGAACAAAACAAGTACTAGGGTATGGTTCCCGTATGCTTCACAAAACTGAAAAGCAGTATGCAATCACTAAAAGTGAGATATTGGTAGTGGTATGCTGCGTCAAATACTACAAACGTTTTCTGTATGGATGCTCCTTTACATTACGTATGGATCATGCCTCGCTGCGGTGGCTCAGGAACCTGAAGAATCCTGAGGGCCAAGTGGCGAGATGGCAGGAATCCCTGCAGGCTTATGACTTCAATGTGGTTCATAGACCCGGTAAACTGCATGGAAATGCCAATGCCTTGAGTAGGATAGGACTCGAGGATGAACCTGAAATGGCCAATATAATACAACAAGACACATCACCATTCCCCGCATTCCCTGAGCTCGGATGTACGGACTGGGGATGAGGTGAAACTCGCTCAAGAGCAATCTACAGACGCGCAGACACGAGATGTGTATGCTTGGGTCCAGGAAGGGGTATGCCCTTCCAAGGAATCCGTTAGTCCCTTGTCCACTACTGCTAATTATATTACTATCAAAGGTTTGAAGAATGCCAAATACATAACTTGGTCTTATACCTTAAAAACCGGATAGTGATACCAGAATGGTACCGAGTCATGATACTGGAACAGCTACATGACAATGCTGGTCACCTTGCCATAGAGAGAGTGGTCGAACGAATCAAACCCAGATTCCACTGGATAGGCATACGCGACAGTGTAAAGGTATGGGTGGCAAAATGTGTGCCATGCCACCGCCGAGCTCTTGGCCAGCACCACTTTGCACCATTACAAACAAAGATTGTCGGTGCACCATGGGATTGAGTTGCAATAGATGTGCTAGGACCCATGAATACAACAGATGAAGGAAATAAATAGATCCTTGTATTACAAGATTACTTCACGAAGTGGGTAGAAGCATTTGCTCTGCTGGACCAGGAGGCCAGCACCGCAGCTGAGGTCCTGACAAGCAATATTTTCTGCCGTTTTGGTATGCCACGCAAACTAAATTCTGACCAAGGTAGTAACTTTGAGAGCCAGCTGATCTCTGAACTCTGCAATTTGTTCCATATAGTCAAGACCCGCATCACACCATACCACCCACGTGGGGATGGTATGGTAGAGAGATTCAATAGAACTCTGGTGATAATGCTGACTAAAGAGACATACCTTGATTGTCGGGATTGGGATCTATGGCTCCCATATGTGTTGATGGTATACCACCCTTCAATACACTCTAGCACCGGTTATACCACTACTAAGTTAATGCGAGACCATGAGTTAGCCTTACCCCTGGATCTAGCCATGTCTAGAATCCCGGGGGAAATACACTCACCGTCTCTATATGTAGAACTCATGCAGCAGAGGATAGAACAAGCCCATGAGCTAGTAAGAGAGACACTTTCCACCGTACACTGGCGCCAGAAAACCTGGCATGACCGTCGTGTACATGGAAACCCATATGAGGTAGGAAAGATGGTATGGGTTCGCAATACACGACGTTCACCAAATGTGCCGAGTAAACTGAGTTACCAGTGGAAAGGCCCCTATGTGGTAGTAGGTAAGAAGTTGGACGTGACCTACCAAATCCGTGCCTCAGATGGCCTGACCTCAGTCATCCACTTCGATCGGTTAAAACCGTGTGTTGGTGATAACTCAATGCTGGAGCTCAGGCTGAGTAAAACACACGACACCGGTACCCAGACAAGTTTCTCTATGGAGATAGGTGCTACCACCATTAGCCAAATGCACCATGGTGCCGGCTCAGTTCTTCCCCTACCAAGCCAGTGGCAGAACGAACAAAAAAGGTAACACAGGGGCCGATGACGAGATAGGTACTCGCCCTCTGGGATGGAAAAGTTGTTCCCCCTTCCTCTTCCCACTCCAATACACTCCGTGCTATTAGCCCCATTATAGAGTTGCCACAAGCGGAGAGGAAAGCGATCCCAAGGTGGATAACTTCTGCACGGTGGAACATGCAACAAGTAGCATGTGAGTGGATAGGTTTGATAAAACCTTCACCTGTTCTAGGCAACAGGAAAACTGTACAACTCGGTGCTGCTCCAAAGCCCGCTCTCAAAATATGGGACCACACCTTTCTCGGACATCATCCCTCCCGACGGCTCCACCATACCAGACCACTTCCCTCGTGTCAAACACGACTCCATTCCCCCTCCAAGCAGCCACAATTAGACTGGTTGCACCGTTTCCATTCCAAGCCCCACCCCTTTCCCAGAGTGCGGTGCCATATGGCCCGCAAATGGCACCCATTCCATATGCTGTCTATAACCCAGTCCAAACCATACGCCATGGAGCTACACCGAGATCGGACATCACCAATCCCATTCTCCTCACACTCCCCCAGTCGTCAGAGAACCGTCATGCCTCCGACATGAGCAGATCTACGGTTGCAGGAGAATTGGCCCCAGTATGCTAGTTGTTGAAACAACTAACCGTAATCGTGGGAGCAGCCAGATCCGCAGATTTTCAGCTCATTTATTCCCCGGGATCAAGAAAAGAAATGACTGAGCGCCAGACCGTTGTGTACTGGGACATTACTCTTCCTGTCCAGTACCCCACACCGATTCCCTATTCCATTTCCCAAATCTCCATGATCAATCAGAACAGGCACTAAACACAGAACGCCAAATCCACCAACACCACTCGCCACAAGGCTAGGAAACTAAAAATCTGTACCACGCTAGAACCTTCACACACCCACCGTATTTACCACACACAGTGAGGACAGGCAACAGACATACCACACATAATGTGGTATGCGCCAGCATCCATCCGACAATCATACGCCTATCCATCTCAAACAGAAATGTATAGCATACAGAACCCGCCTCATCCTACACTACAATAATATGGTGAGTCTACTGCTCACCGTATTTCCCAAAATTAACCCTGCACCAGATTGGCATGATCAGTGTGGAAAACTGATCATAGCCCAAAGCACAACACGACCAACATAAACATTTCATACAGATTTCCCTGCACCAAACACCGTGCTTCACAGAATCCGTACCAACAGATACTAAATGAGTTCTACCGCAATTATTATGCATGAAAATAGCGGGCTGAATAAAAAGCAGCATCAAAACTTGAATAGTCAAAACACCGAGAGAATTTCAAAAATAATTCTGCTACATGCATGCTCCGCATTCCTATTTTTGGAAGCAGGGTTTAAAATAATGTGTTTTGTACGTAGTAATGAAAAGTACCAACACATGAATAAGATGCCGGGATGAAAACAGACACCCCAGTCATAAATAACAGCATGACACGTAGTCATTTTCTTATCGGACAATGGACTATAAACGGTCTGCACTATAGAGGAATTCAAAGTTTTAGTCTAACTAATACGGTGGAACTACCAATATACCACGTGATAGGTACTTACTGTTTTACCGCTATATGCTTAAGGCACTATAAACAAAAAGATGGCCAAACCTCCTGCGGCTTTACCACGCCAGCAGAAAAGGAGGTGAGAGGTGATAACACGGAGTCAATGGGCTGCCGACGTAACCTCGCTCTCACCTACCCCTATGGTCCGCCCAGCCTAAGATAGAATTAGGCAAGTTTACAAGCATCTAAACAGACAACCGCCTAACTTTAATTAAAGAATAGGCATGAATAATATAGTTCACCGTTTGTACCACCTAAAAACCGGTGATCCCTTGGTAGTAAGATAGAGTAGATGCTCCCCTTGACTTGTACTATACATCGTCTCTCCTAGCCTGAACAAAAATAACCGTTCAGTAATATAGACTTTCACAGCTGGAACGGCCGAATCACCCCTTGAAAAATATCAGGCGTGGTCATCCGCCCTCCTGTGACGTCACCAGAAGCTATAAAAGGCGGAAATCGTACACCGTGACTTCATCTTCCCTATTAAATCAACACAAGGGAAGATCATCGGCAATAGGCCTCTTTGGTGTTGAAGAACAAATTCCACTTTTTATATTCAGTCTATTATTAATAAAAATGTTTGCAAAGTAAAAGTCGGTGCCGAAAAATCAGTTAGAGAATAGACGTTTGGTGTGGCTATAAAAATGGTCTAATGTCCCTTGAAGACGATCTACGTTTGTCGGAGAGCTCCAACGAGGAACTAACTTCTCCTCCGCAATTAGAAACCAAACGATTTCGGTGCACTTGGGCACCTACCGGTACCGCTCCTTGTCAGAAAGAATTTTCCAGAAACGCCGACCTACAGCTTCATTTCAAACGGGACCATTTACACCAAAGAGCCTTTTGTCACCAATGTAATCATCTTTACACCGCAGCTCGTTATGGCATCACGTATGCTTTGGCATCCATACACCACGTGATCATTGTTATATTAGAACCTGGTGAAGAACATGAAGATTGGACAGTCCTTGCTCCAAAGTTGCGGATCAGAACACCGTTACGAACTCTCTCCATAGAAAAACGATCCATGGCGCGAGTGAAGCATACGACCCATAAGATAGACAGCACATTAAAATATTGTGCACCATCTAGAAAGATGACAGAAAAACCGAGTCAATCAACCACAGTTATTAACACCATTGATACCGTGCCAGCAACCGTACAGCTAGAACGATGGGTGACGATTACGGCACTGTGCGTGAACACTATCGCCATCGCTACAGCTAATCCGATGTTGCAAAAATCCACCATACCATGTAGTCTGTATGCGGAAAGAAACGCAGCATAAAGCACCTGGTGGAAATATTCAAAATTCCACAGGTGCCGGCTGAACAATTAGTCACTGCACCCAATCCAGAGTTTACATCGGGAACAAGCAGCACCGTTGCACCGACCTTCGCCGTTTCTGCAGTCACCACATCATCCGCACCGTCACCAACAGCCCACCCAGCACAATTGAATGACGGAGATGCTCTGCCAAGCCATGACATTTCGGTAACTTGTGTTCACCAATGGACCGTTTTGATAGACCGTGCGACCCAAACTCACTGGGATAATTTTGGACTTTTACTGAAATCTCTTAAATAGCTGAAATGTACTAAGTAGGAATTGGACTGTTAAGAATGTGATGATGGAGATGCCTTATTATTTTATTACAATTTTATAAAAATATTGTTCTTATTATTTTTTTTGGTAAAATCGAAACCCGGCCCCCAGGACGAGTACGGTTGTCCCTCTATATAATACCGTCATGCCTAAAAAATACTACTTCACGATGCTTATGCCATCAAACACACCGTATGCGGTGTATCGAAATGGCCCACCGTAAAGTAAAAGTGTAAGTTGGTCATGCCGTTTTAGCACAAAGCTAGAACCGCCTGACACACAATAATATGAGTATTATTACTATAATATTCTTCGTATTACCTTTCTTCCTATATTACAGGACGGATACAAGGAGTGACGAGAGGCACTCATGCGGACTCTCGATAAAGGGCCGCACTATAACAATGTATATATTAAAAATATACCGTTTCAAAATATACATTTATATATTACTGTTAGATTGTTAAAAATATGGTGTGGTGGAGCCTAAGCATTCTCTGACGGGGAAAAATACCCGTCATCAAGAGGGCGTCCTCACATGTTATTATGAGCCTAAACATCTTTTAAATAAAGTTGTGCATACACCGCATCAAAATAAAAAATAAAATTAAAAAAATGAAAAAGAAAAATGGCCTGGACAAATAAAAAGCAGGCCAAAATTCAAAATAAAAAGTATGCCTCTCTTCCTAAACTCTTTCGCACGTCTGTGTGCCTGCTTCTCATGAATAGGCGCCTCACACTTCACTCTTTCTCGTCTTGGCTATGCGCCTACCCAAGAAGTCTATAATTCTCCCCCAGCGGTGCCCTGTGGACAGCGATCCACGACGCGGTATCGTTCGGCAAACGTGCCAAACTGGGAAGGGGTGCTGTAGCATGGATCACAGTCAGGTGCGTACGAGACGGCCCGGTCCTGGATAGTCCATGCACACCCCTCCTCTGGCCACATACAGCCTTCACATAAACGGTCATTCCAGCAGGAAAACTTAATAATAGAGTCCGTCAGATGGCCCCACACGCATGCGCGGCCGTGAGAGGTAAACAAACATTGCCACATTAGCCAGTGGAGACTGGCAACTTATGTATATGCTTACTCATATTATGGCAATTCCGTAATATCGGACCGTCCTCAAAGATTTTGGTATGTATTAATATCAGAATTGAATGAGGAATTTAAAACTGTGAACAAAAATTAAATCAGTTCAGATCTGGGGAAGATATGGCAAAATTAAAACGGACTCTTTCAGAGCTCCAATTAAGCTTAGACATCGCCGAGCATGTGCCTGAACGAGAGAGAGATAGGCACAATTGCTCTAGCTACCTTTCCTCGGATGCAACACGTGCTCTGATTGGCTGAGCCGGATGGCACAGCCTCTCACCGAGTATAAAAGGCATTCTCAAAGCTAAACTCGGATAGAAGGGAGGCGGACTCGGTTGTGAGCATTCTCACTATCTGCCTACCGTGTAAACCTCGCATTCTGCAATCTACACCAACACAGCTTATTACAGTCAGGTTCCCTCTCCGGACAGCCACACTCTGCACCACACGAAGTTTTTGTACACTCCTGGTAGATCAACAGGTGTAACAACCTAAATTAAAAAGAAGGCTCTTTCATCTGATCACCGTCACCAGTGGTGCTTTCATTGCGGTGTAAGACTTTTGGTCATTACCATCTAAATTAGTATGTAAGAACGGTGGTGTTTTTCATGTCTTGCCAGACTTGCCGTGCCACTACAGAAATGGTGGTAGAAAACAATGGACGTATCCATCGTCATTGAATTTATGCTTTGACCGTAGTCCAGACAAGGACATTGCTTTGCGCGCCGTAAGAGCTAAACAGCATGGATCGTCTTGTGCCGAGAAAATAAATCAATATAATATGTACTTACCGTCTCTACACAAAGGAGACATCCGTCACTCTTAAAGCACAAACAGTATAATGGTATTACGGTGAATTATTCTGTATGTGCTATGCATTAGGACCTGTTAGTCACCGAAATTGGCTTTATTCTTCACTGTTTTCGAGTATGAAACATTATGGCCAGCATCTAGCAGTAATTCTCCAGGCGGTAGCGACACTGTGCCTCTACTCACACCGCAAGCAAGCGGTGCAAAGACATGTGACTTTTAATCTGGACTGATGACTAATAATGTTATGCATTGTAACCGGTGTCAGTAAATAGACAGCATCGTGGGTCGAATCGACCCTATATTCCTAATGAATGTATATATATATATATATATATATATATATATATATATATATATATATATATATATATATATATATATATATATATATATTTATTTATATATATATATATATATATATATATATATATATATATATATATATATATATATATATATATATATATATATATACACACATTCATTCTGCCAATATTGTTAATTAGCAGTAAAACATACCAAAATATTTGGACCGCAGTACACCTAGGTTCCACTCTACATCAACAACAAATGCATCACCGTATTTTCTCCCAACGGCACCAATTTTACACTAAGGTTGCTGCTCATGCTCTCGCCAGAGAACATGATACGCTACCGTTAAATCTAGAACTATGATAGCTCGATAGGATACGTTTTTCAGCTGGCCAAGGAGGGTTACTCTTCAAACGGAGAATTGTTATTAAAAACTCTTCTTCACGGTCAATAAGACAAACGGTACTACTGATTTTTCATAGTTGGCCGTTCATGTTAAGGCCTCCTAAATTGAAGAAAAGAATAATTGCCTTTGACTAGGCTTCTCTGGCCGTTTGGTCGAAATAATTGTTTGAGTTCCCACCGTCAAAATGGTTAGGGCCGTCTCAAGAAACTACAGCAGATTTTTTGCTGGCCAGAATCAATTTGCCGTTAACATACGTACCCTGTGTATCTTCGGATACCTATTAAGCAAGACTTTTTATGCCAAAGTAGGAAACACAGCTAAAATTTAAACGAGGCAATATCATTGCGGTCCCAGCAGTTTTCTTAGGGCAACTTTCTCCAAACCTAAAGCAGCTAAACGGTAATGCCAGGGTAATGATCTCATACCGTCCGTACTCGAAACCTTAGGTGACGGATAGAAACACGGATCGCCATCTAACTCATAGCGGTGACTGGGTGAAGCCTTAGAGCTCACCACGACCTATGGGATAGCCACCATAGATGGAAATACGTTTCTCTCTCCCCACCGCAAGTAAGCTAAGAACTGCTTTCTAAACACGCTTCTGTCAATATGATTTGTCCATGTGTTGTTATTTGTGGGTGTGATGCGGTATGTGGAGGGATAGCTTTGCGGCTCTGAAGCTACCACCAGACAACATGTTGCATGCTGGAGGTCTGAGGCGAGATGATCCGTGGCGTATCGGCAATGGTACCGAGCATCCTCGCCAGGAAGATATATTCGTTAAAGATAAAGACCTTTGGTGCTACGCCATTTGCGGCCTAAACATATGTGTTTTAGACTTAAAAGTTAGTCTAGGCCTTTTTAGGTACTCAAAAATTAGACGGTACCAACTAAAACTGTATCTTTAACTTTCATAAGACAACAGTGCTGAAATCAATGGAAATCAGCCACCGTATCTTTACGTACACACCGTAGGCACACAACAGTAAAATAACTATATTAGGATAAGTACACATGATAACTTTTCTCTCTCTTTGTAGGATAGGAGGGTCGCCCTTTTTACCGCTCTCCGCTCTCCTCCTCCGCTTTGGCGTTGAAGGCATTTTTCTTTTTGACGGAGGCCCGCGCAAGGCATTTTCCTCTCGCCAAATTTTATATTCCCTACCTTGTGTAATGAAGGCTAACATAATTTTCCTCCTCATTTTTCGTTGCCGTGGGATGTCTCTCTAGCGTTTGCACGCAAACGGTGAGATTACGTCCACCCCTTTTTCACATTTTTATAGTTAGCTTCCCACCGGTTGCCTTCTCACAAGGCGCCACGGTGTGGTACCGTCGTAAATTTCCTCTCAAACAAATGGCAAGGTCATCCTTGGCATAGAGAGGTATTGGTTCCCCATTCTTCCTCTGCATTGTTATGGTCGGTCGTTTTTCTCCCTCGGCCGTCCTCCATGCGGAGCACGGTACTGCATCATCATATTTTTCCTCTCAAGCAAACGTTAAAGATGCAGTCATCATTGGCACGGCTTCGTATGGGTTCCCCATTTTTCCCCTGCATAGTATGCAGGGCGGATTCTCTCTCTCCTATCTTCTCTCTTCATCCGCTATGGCGTTGTAGGCATTTTCCTGTGACGGAGGCCCGCGCAAGACACTTTCCTCTCGCAAAACCAATAATTTTGGCCAGCCTGAGGCAGATATAGTTTATATTAAACCAACTGATGGGCCCTGACCGGAGCTTTCCCCCACATGGATACCTTTCACGATACCATCTATATATGACTAGATTGGTTAGGTACCGCCGGCGAGACATAAACCCAATCCACCACTCTCGTTTTTACGTACACCGTTCGTAAGTGACAAGCATATAAAAATTGTTTGTTACTATTATCAAGTAAACTGTGCTAGCACCGTTCTCTCCACCTTGGAGATGACGGCTAGACACACCTGGGACACGAACAGCCGGGTAGTGTTCAATTTTCGCTGCAATAGCTGCACGAGCCCATAGGAGCGTGATCATTCCATCGGCCCCAGAGGTCGGTTTTTGTGGACACCGGCTTTTGTGGATACCGGAGATGCGCCGCGACCGCTCCCCAACCCCGAGGCTGTCTGACCACCAGCAGCAGCAACAACAACAACAACAACAACAACAACAACAACGGTGAGCGGCGGAGCCACTCGTGCCCCCAGCGGCTACAAAACTTCATTAGCTTACGTGATTTCTTTTTCTTAAACTGTTAAGAAAATCCTTAGCTAAGGATGACTTTTAAAGGTGCATATTCACATCAGAATGGTTCAAATAAAATGGTTAAAATTGCATACCTTTAAAAGCATAAATTATGTGACTATGTGTGATGAAACGAAATAAATCTTAACATATGATGATTCCATTCCATATAAATTAATATAATATTTTAAGTTGCGAGGCCCGTGCCCAGCCAAATTAGTTTCAAAATATTCAACAGTATGTTTATTAAATAGCAAAGAATGACAAAGACATACAATTCATACAACGTGTCGGACTGTTTGAGATTTTATGACGGTGTATATGGACGTAATGATTGTGACGTCATCATGCATGCGCTGAGATTATTATGACGTCATACGAGGTCAGATGATGGATGGATACTCTGGAAAGGTGGATTGACAAGGGGTGAAGACGATTTTTTTGCCTAACCTCTTGTGTGTCAACGTAACCCTATAATGGCCGAACTGACCAACACGACCTTGTAGAGTATTTTTAATATTTACCACTGAGATGACTGGTTCGGCGACTAAGCCAATTATTCCAGTGGTAATGTCTCAAAATAGTCCTCTTTGCACATCTCTGGTGCAAATGGGCCATGATTAAGCTAATATTAGGATTTTCTTGACATTTTGACTTTAAAACTGACCAAAGCATCATTTACAGCGGCATGGAGAAATATTCATTTGAAAGACAACAGAAACCTTGATTGTAAATTCCAGTGATAAGCTTACAAATATAATCATCTCTTGGCCTGCAAATGGACATTAACTGAGCAATAATATAATGTATACACATCTTGACTATTATAATAACGTAATCAAAATGAGGAGATGAACATTTAAATGCACCCATGATGTACTTCCATGGAGAAGTGAACCACTTTCAGGAAGTGCTTACTGCTTACAAGAAGGCAGTCACAACCGCTAATCCGGTACCAGCTTCTGGAAGCAGTATTGCATACCAGGTAGTAGGCAGTGATGCGGTGCACCTTATTATACATAGTACTTTACGCATCACATAATGTACTCCTGGTGCACCCCAGATATAGACATATTGTGCATCTGGAATTCATGAAACCATTTCGTCGCTCAATCATATGACACCATAATCAACTACGGGACGCGTATGCTGACGTCATAACCATGATGCCATGAATGATTCGATTATGCCCGTCTTTAACGCTTAATAGCTTTACGAATTGTATGTTTTTGCTATTTAAGAAACATGCTGTTGAATATATTGAAACTAATTTGACTGGGCGCTGTTGCTGCCAAAGGCAAAAAGCTGTTGAATATTTTCATCTTTATTAAATAGTAAAGACACAATTCTTACAACAACGCTTAGTTCGTGATCAATTAGGCATTCGTGACGAACATATCTACGTCATTCATAACGACATGGATTATGACGTCATCATCCAAGTCACGTAGTTGATTATGACGTCATATGATTGACTAACAAAATGTAAATGTTCATTCCCCTTTGTGGTCCCATGCAAGCGTTATTATTCTATGACAACAGATGCTTGGTGAAAACACTCCTCATAATGAAATCATCGCGGATCACATTTAAATGACAACATGTGTACTTATATAAATATTATTGCCATTGACAATAGGATTTTAAAATGTGCCTTTGTTTTATTTCAGAGCATCACGTATAAGTTAATTAAAAACAGATCTCTCGGTATTGATTTAGTATATGTATATTTGGGGTTTATAAATAAATTTTGCAAATATGTTTCGAGCGGCACACTTTTTAAGATAATACTGGATATGTGTCAGCGGTTGCTGACATACCAGAACATCAAACCATTGTGCCTGTGTACCTTTTCGAAATGACAGTGGCGTACCGCCACATAAAAAAATAATCGTATGTTTTCTTGACATGAATCACGACGCGAGGATCTGTGTATCAGTCATAGATGTAGAATTCCCTAGACAATCATTTCGACGCATACCGATTAAAGATTGCACGCGTAACTGACCAAGCTTTTAAGGTAAGATCGTTTCAAGAACTTTTTAATGAACATTTTGAATTAGGGTGAGACCGATTAAATACGCTACATTCAGTTGTAAAGTTTGGCTGGCGGAGTTTTGGCGCAGTGATATGCGGACAGAAACAGTCACGTTTGCTTGTCTCGGGTAGACTCCATATTAGTATTAGTAATGCATTTTTATGCAGTTTCATGGACTTCTGGTATACTACAAGGAACCGCTTATAAAAAGACGCCAAATTCAGAAACCAGATCAGGATTAAGCCTGCTCTGGGGCTGGGGCCCAGGGCTAAATAGTTGTGGGGACCTTATCGGGTGGGCCAGGGAGGGAGCTGCTGCTTCTGCTGCTGCTGTTGTTGCTGAGTAGAGCAATGTGCGTGAACGTATGTATTGCCTGGAACGTGCGGGTTTCAAGTTTTTGTTACTCCCAGGTCACAATGTGAAATATGGGTGAGTGCGTGCGTGTGTGTAAGAGAGTACAACAGCGAGTGCGACACTGAACGAGCGGGTGGAGCGTAGGTGTCGGGTGTGAATGAGCGGGCGGATCATTGTGTCTGTAAGTGCATGTGTGCATGCATTCATGCATGGCTACGAGGTGGACCTACGCAGTTTGCCGTGGAAAAAATTTGGTTGGCCCCTAGTTCGTAATTATATTTGCTAAATACACCTTTTACAGATAAATTGTTCAGTCAGCAGATGGTGGGCATTGGGTGAGTATTGCGCTAAAAGCCAACGCATCTTAAGGAGGTCCTAAACTACAATCACAAAATTATTGAAGTCATGTACCATTGCAAAACTAATCCAATTTTCTAAACAGTTATGTATTTTCTTTTAAATTTTCACTGAGTTATTAGCATATATAAAATACACATTGTCCCCAGATTTAGTAAATCAAGTGGCCAATAGGGTGTATTAGATTTACGAAAATTTTTGGTAAATTAAAAAATAATACATAAATGTTTAGAAAATTGGATGAGCTTTCCAATGATGTATGACATCAATATAATGATCCTATAATTATACTTCTTCGTATAAATGCTGTAAGTGCGTTCTATCTGAACCTAGTAGTGATTAGCCAAGTAATACTGTTGGAGCATCGCTTGGCCAGTTTGGCAGCCAGAAGTTTTGCCAGCGATGCTTGGTGGGAAGGTATTCTCCCACAATATGTCAATCAGAGAAAGGTTTGTTGTGGCCCAATACCTTCAGCGGTTTCAGAAGAAGTGTTTTTCTGAAAACTAGGTTATCAAAGATGGTCGCAAGTCAACTCGACTAATCATTTTGAACATGTGAAGAAAGTTTGTTCAGCTCTTGCCTTAGAGGAAGTTTTTTAGTTTCAGGCCAATGAGCCAAGCCGTTTCACAAACGATCTTTAAATGTAATTTTTAAAATAGCTTCCCTGAACCAACCGTGGATCCAACCCTATGGATCCCTCCACCCAATTGTTCTTGAGAAATCGTTTAAAGACAAAAGGTGGACAGATGATGCATTGATAGATAGATGACGGACGGCTGACATAAAATAAGTTGATTACTAAATATAAAAAATTCTTTAGGGTGTTAACCATTCTGGGGAACCTTTTAAAACTAATATTATTGGAAGGTGTTGTTTCCTGAGGTAGCAACGCCGCCAAATCAAATTAGTAACAAAGTATTCAACAGCTAGCGATTCAAATTATGATTATGCATCCTCTTACATAGCCATATTGGCGTGGTGTGTCGGAGGGACATCTGGCCCAGGCTCGGACTAATCAAAGGAGGCCTTCAAATGACTGATTGTGTTTTCGTGTGGGCAGTGGCATCATCACTTATGGCTAGTACTCAAAAAGCTTGACGTGGCTAAACATGTATCACGACCCTAGGAGTTGGTAAGTTGGCTGGGTGGGGTCGGGTGGGGTGGGGTGTGGGGTGTGCTCATAGTCATACACAAATTACAGTATTCAAAAGTCCAAGAGAATGATATTTATTACTCAGAATGCAGAAGATGGCTTCTAGGCGTATCTAATTATCACATTCTTCCCAGAGAGCCCCACCCCCACCCCTTGACCAGACCCGCCTCCCATTCCGGAGGAGGGTAGACAACAAATCTTAGACCCATTCCTCAACTTCCCCCACCGACATCGAACCCGCACCAGGGTCATGTGTATACACATTCTTTCTACCTTTGCATACAGCATAAGCATCACGCGTCATTTTAAAAAACGTGATTTTGAGAGCTGTTGTCAATTTTAGTATTCCATGAGTGTCGCCGGGAATAGCCCCTGTGTACGAGCTACCATTCACATAGCTGCGCCCAGCCGCCCATCACCGCACATATATTCTATTCTATACCCACTAAGGCATTAAGGGAGAGTGGGACACCATTATGTCATATTCCTATTTTACCTTTACTTGCATAATGCGTGGAACGTGTTCAGATTTGAAGTAACACAAAAATAATAATATACAAAACACATCAATAATAAAGTAGTGAATAAGTCACACGTAACTACCACTACACAAATAGCGGCATATAGAGTTGTGAATTGAAAATAGAAACCAGAGCCCACAGAGCGTAACCATTAAACGTGTGAGTTGAATGTGAAAACCTGGGTACACATAGTACTTCCACATCCTTATTAGACTTCTGAGTAGAACGTGATAGTCAGGGTGGGGGAATGATGGCAGGACATTTGCCTACACGTCTCGAGCTGTTTGTTGGGAGAGAAAGGTGTTTGTATTTTCTCTCAAGTGTAGAACCATTTTATGCAAGAAAAAAAGACATCTCCAGCCGAAAAGCACTCCCATATTGCGTTATGGGCGGAATGGCAAAACACGTTACAACCAAACTTTAATACAACTGCTCAGTCTGCTCTGAATATTCTAAATATAATTTTTTGAAGTTCTAGACTATACTTTCATTTTTATATAGAAATGGGTAAAGGGTACAGCTGCCCCCGCCACCCCGTGCACAAATGGCAACGAGGAGGGGGGTGGGGGCTCAGCTGCCCCCGCTGCCCCGTGCTTCCGGCGCCCCTGCTGCTGCTGATGCTGCTGCTGCCGCTGCTGTTGCTGCTACACATAATAAATTCGTTACCTATGTGTCACAGTGATGTTGAATACATTTTGAAATTAATTTGACTGAAAGCTAAGGCATCACCAGCTTCCAGTAAAATTGGTTTCAAAATATTAAACAGCCTATGTATATCATGAATGTAAAGGTGAGATAACTGGATCAAAACGCTCTAAGGGGCAACATATGGGATAAGATTTTGGGGCTTCTTATGGAGCCCCCCCCCCCAGGCTACAGCCCCGTTAGTCTTTGCCTTAATCCGACTCTGGCCGAAACTACAAAATGAGATTTTCATACTATGCTATTAATGGACCTTTCCAAGTTTATCGATCCATCGTGACGTGTAGGATGACGTCATAATCATGACGTCATGAGTGTTTCCCTATAGTCCGTCTTTAAAGCCTTAATAGCCCGACAGCTTGTACGAATTGTATGTTTTTGCTATTTAATAAACATTCTGTTGAATATTTTGAAACTAATTTCACTGGGGCGCTGTTGCTGCCTTAGGCAGTAACAACAGCCAGTCAAATTAGTTTCAAAATATTCAACAGATTTCCCTGTATAGTTTTCTGGAAATTCCCGACACGAAAGATGTGTGGGCGGAGATTAACTATCGATGGGCGGGGCATAGCTAAAATTGGAAAGGTCCATTGGCGCGTGGTCTTTCACCTACTAGCGACGTAGGCCTACACTAGTTAGTCTCACATTGATTGAAAATTCGTTATTAAGTGCTCGTGAAACTAAAGGCGGGTTTACATTATGCGATATTATAATAGAATAGCAAAACACATTGACGATTTTCTGGCGCTCTTAACACTCCTAATCTACGTGAATCTATACTCGAATTCGGAAAGGATTTCCTTTCTCGAAGAACGATTCTAATTTATATATAAAACGATAACTTTTTATTAAACTTTTGAATACTGATAATAACAATATGGCCGTATTGCAGGCTTGTACAATTACAAATAGACTTGCCAATTAACAAAGTAAACTTCTAACTTAAATTGAATACTCACGAAACTGATGTTACGTTCGTTAAGAAACCGAGATGTAAAAAGGTTGCACATAAATGGTGCACCGGCATTATATAGGGCTCAAACCGAGTAGGCGCGTGACACCCTATAATGACTTCAAACAGGGCTTCCACTGTGATTCCCAACTTTTCTAGTGATTTGATTGGTCACCCACGCATCCAAATGGATCGGACCAAAGCGGTTCTAGCCAGCCTGAAAGTGATGAAGATTGACGGCTTATTTCAAACATTTGTTTTTTGACAAGCCCATCAATCAATCATACACGTCATAGTTTCGCATTCTTCGAATTCTGTTTTGTTGTGACAACACTGCTGATAACTTTAATTCTAAATCACTATGATTGCTCTGTGGTGATGCGTACACGTATTTAGCCAACGGTGCCAACGGTCCTCGTCCATCAAGCCACACCACAATCTGATCCATAACCCGTCACGTGCAAATAGACGTGGTCATAAAATCCCCTAAGATTCCAGCAGTGCTTGCCAGAATTCGTCATCTCAATAAGTTACCGGAAACAGAACTGGTTTTATTGAGCGTGCTACTACCGCCAGCCAAATACCATGTTTGATTCTCAAAATAATCCTCTAATGCTTCTGATACATCGTATACCGAGGAAACATCCTTAAAGGACAATTCCGGGATTGGTAAAAGTGTACTTTATTTGAAAGACTATTATATGACTAACATAGTGGATCCTAAATAAAAACAATAGACAAATAATACGAGTAATTATACCATCGTAAACATGGGATTATTTTATCTCCCGGGCGGCGCCATTTACCTGCAACGAGAGCGAGATTTCACGAGATCCTGACGTCATCCCCGCACCAACGCTATCTTTGCCGAGCACGAAGGCTGTACAGTAAATATGTATATGCATGGAGGCCTAACGTGTGCTAATTTGTAATTGTTGGACATTGTCCAGTTAAGCTAGTAAGTTTTTCAAGGAATTCTAGTATCTGATATCGGTGGGGAATCGTTAACACCCTAGACCGCTGAGCATAGATTTCTTTTTCTCTATCCTATCAGAATGTGTTCATTTTGGTAACAATGCTGCTGTAAGTCATTGCTGTGCACGACAGCAACACGTTTTTCAAAATGTACCCCGGCACTATCTCTGTAAGTAGGCTATTACGCATTTTACACGGCGCGATAAGGGTTAAATGAAGTGGCACACTTGACACGTGCGTATTGTCAAATTACTCAGGCGACTCAAGATACCGTTATAGTGTGTGTCGCGGGCAGTGTAAATATATATTCAAAGAAAACATATGACATGATAATATTTCCGGAACCACAGAACCGATTGTAATAATTCTGATACCTACCTGTAGCTGCAAATTCGAAGATTTATCCAATGCTAGTGATGTTAGAATTGGCCTAGTGGTTCAAAAGATACACTCTTCAGGAAAAACTAAGCCAGCAAAATTTCAAACAGAAATTTCAGGATGCGCTCTATCCATCATCCCATATCAGAATGAGTATTACAGCTACAATAACAGACTTTGCTGAGCCGAATCTTCACAATGTTATCACACAACAGGAAAAATTCCATCAAAATATCTTAATTATTGAAATTAGTACAGCTTGCCGGGCAATATTGATCGCCGATGAAAATTCCCAGATTTTATGTCAAAATGTTAATTCATTTGGTGATATCGCTGGCAATATTCACGTGAGCAAAATTATAATTGGTCAGCCATTTCTTTCAGCTTTAAGCACACTCCAATTTAATGACAATACGCAAAGATAGAGTCCGCGTGACAAAAACTATCTCATGCTGAATTTTACCAAAAAAGATAACATATTCTCAGATCGTATCTTAGATGAATAATTTTTTTATATATTCCAGTCTTTTGAACCTCTTGCCCGATATTAACATCTATTATATCTTATTAATCCCGAAGTCGGCACCTATTTAGAGATCCTAGAATCATTGGAATCGCTTCAGCAGTTCGTTTGCTATTATCATTTACGTATACTTCCTTAAAATATATGTTATCTATTGGCCTAGCTCCTCCAGTCATAACAATAGCGGTGGTGCGGGGCTGACGTCGCTAGGCGCGATAAAATGGCAGTGCCCCGATGTGCGAAAAATTGTCAATTTTACCGACTTTATCTAGCGATAGTTGGTTATACTTTTCTATCTGGCTATTATTCTGGCGCAATTTCATTAAACATGCAATAATCTGTCAAATAAAGCACACTTTTTATCATCCCGGAATTGTCCTTTAAGACATCCTCGTATCCAATCTATCAATGCTTTGCCGCCTAACGCCTTATTCCGCATTTTATACTTAACCCTTCCTAAAGATGGAGGTATTATTTTGCAGGTGATACACTGCATCCATATTGGCATCATACTAGCGTAACGCTTATTCCGTTTATACGCAGTTCTTGGTCACAGCGACCAAATCGCTATTGTTGGAAAATGGATTAATTCAAACGGAATACTGGTACAAAGTAATTTACATCATGTGAGAACCGGCTACACAGCAACAGCACCGAGCAACAGCTCACGGTAAGCTACTTTCTATTGCTGTAATAATATCATGCCATCGCCTATTCAGTTCGTGAAACAGTCCTTCATAACTCGTAAACTGTCATCATAACCCACGCGTTAAACACAACATTGCCTGCTCTTATGCAATCGTTGATGACCAACCTAATTTCATACATAAACACTATATTCAGTGACTGTCCAATGCGACCAGCTAATTAGCATTATGAATATTCATGAATGAGATGGCGTATTTACATGGGTCGAATGCAAGGTCAAGCTTAAAGGGTCAAAGGTCATAAGCAAATATTTGTACGACTCCCAAAAGATTCTCAAGGGTCTCGGCAGGTCTTAAGGTAGCTACTTCTTAAATCCCATATTTACTACATACTGTGCTATACAACGATTGGTTTAATAATAATGATTGTAAAAACTGGGGGGCGTCTTTTAGATATGTGTTATTGCTCGAAAGGGTTTGATAATATATGGCAGGTATTAAATGCCAATAAAGATCAATTTGTTTTAGAATATAAGCAGAGAGCTTGCGATATGTATACTCAGGAATGGAGGGGACGTTTGGAGCAGGGCAACAAAACAAGATTTTACAGATATCGTTCAGACAATTTAGGTTATTATAAGACATATTTAGATATGTCCAATTTGAAAGGTCAGTATGAAAACAAAGTTTCACAGCGACATTGTATAATACGAAATAGCTTGCACAGCGTATAGATACCCTAAGTTATGAGGTTATACGTTACACTGTTACAAAAATCCGTATTTTCAACGGACATATTCCGTTTTATTAACGGAAATTTTCTGTACTACTATATGGCGAGCGGTATTACAGAAGAAATCTGTAAACTACGTTTGCGCAGTGCATCACGGGAAGGGCATGATGCGCCATTAGCTCTAAGTTTGTGTAGAAGAACGGCGTTGTTCTCGCGCGGGAGTTTTGAACTATTCGTTTATCTACTCGGAATCATCTTGCTACCCTTCAACAAGTTAACTAATTTGATGAAGGTAAGTTAATAATTAAGCGAGCTATGCATAAAAATACTTAAATTATGCGGTGTGTCCCTTGTTGGCTGTTTACTATTAACCATTTTGGCACAAACGTACACATGGCTGCCATTGCCGTGTTCACGTTAGTATGTATCGCCTCAGGCGACACCATTCAACCACAGCGTGACAGTCCCTGATTTGCGTGTAGTTCCACTTGTCAGTTTATATCTCATGTTTGGTCAATCATACTGGACACACATTTGGACGCATGCTTCCTTAGAGTGGCAGGGCATGACACGATGACGTTGGCATCAAAAGGTCTAAGGTCAATGTCCTATAGACATTGGTAAAGATTTTGTCTTTTTCAACCGTAACATTTTGCGCTTAGCTCAACTTATCTCATGATTCGCATACTGAACCCACACTTGGAATCATACTTCCTTATGATGATAGCGCAAGGCACAATAACTATGGCGTCAAAAAGTCAAAGGTCAATGCCATTGTGACATTGGAAAAGGAGTTTTCAGCATAACATTTTGCGTTTAGCCCAATCTTAACGCATGTTTCCTTTTAATGAGAGGACATGATACACTGTCCTTCGGGGTCAAAAGTTCATTGTCATAGAGATATTGGTCCAAACATTATATTTTTCAACATTAACATGTTATGTTTAGCTCAACTTCGCCATTTATATCTTCAGTTTGCTTAATCATAATAGCAGTTTACACTAGATACTGCAACCTCTTTACTATACCCACGTAATTTGCAAAAAAACCTGGAGGGGTTATTGCAATCGCCTCAGTGGGTCTGTCCATCTCTCTGTACGTCCATCTATCTGTCCATCTCCTCCGAAACCGTTTGGTGAAATTCAAACAAGTTTGGCATGCGATTTACCTATATGATGACGGACTGCAAGCCACCATTTTCATTCGGCTCAACCACCAGCCTTGGTTGGGGCAGGGTGGGTGGGAGAGGAAGAAGGTCAAAGTTGGTGGAATTCGACGAAAATTGATATGTTAGTTACCCATATGATTGTGGATTGGGAAACAATGTTTACATTATTCTATGCCCCCCCCCCCACCACACCCACCCCACTCCCACCCCGCATGTGTGCGCTCACGTGTGTGTTTGGAAATGTGAGCCCTCCAAATGGTCATTCTTACTTATTTTAAGACGTCAAAAAGATACGGATGACTTTAATTCCTAAAAATATGTATTCCTTATGAAAACATGACCTCAATTCAGCTCGGATGACGTCATTTATGATCATTAAATATGAGTATTCGATTGATACATTTAAATTGATACGTTGATACATTTAAATTGATGCATTGATACATTTAAATTGATGCATTAATGCAGTTAAATTCCCAAACATTTTGACCTGCGTGCGTGCGTGCGTGCGTGCGTGCGTGCGTGCGTGCGTGCGTGCGTGCGTGCGTGCGTGCGTGCGTGCGTGCGTGCGTGCGTGCGTGCGTGCGTGCGTGTGTGTGTGTGTTTGTCCCAGTGAAATGCATTCAAATTTGCCACATTTTCCTCCCCTGAAAACATTTGATTAATTGTGTCCATCTATTTCTTTTCCGTGTCAGATCTCTAGAGTTTCCAATCCACACTCTTATCACCGGAGTTATATCTAATGAAAACAACCCTTAAAACATGATTTCCGCTCAATAACTTGAAAATGCCTATTCAGTTCAAATTTTGTTACCTATGAAAGTACCTCAATTGTGATCATTTGTCTCCGAAAATTATTTGTATTCCCCCAATCATTGTTCATGCTAGATCTCTAATGGTCTTACGTTTGGAATTTTCTTTAGCCTGCACAGTCATGATTTCTTTCAGGGTTGTCAATTTCCCGGGAAATACTAGTATTTCACAGGGCAGTGGGAAATACTCGGAAATACCGGGGAAAAACTGGGAAATACTGGAAAATACTGGAAAATACTCAGCTATCAGGTGGCACGCTTGGATATTTAACCTCATGGTTGTCTATCATGTTTAAGAAAACACTGACACGCATTAGTAAATATCATAAGTTGCAAACCTATGCATAAGGAACAATCTTCTAACTGCTAAAGCAACACTACATCAGACAAAACTGAACATCCAATGAAATACCATTATACTTTTATAACGTATGACTGGATATTTGACAGTAAATCACCATCTTCAGATCTGCTTGGAGTTCAGTAAATCTATACAATTACCTGCCCAATAATAAGATGCTTTGACTACTGTCAGAATGTTCATGCAATGTAAACTTACTTCTGAGGTCTTTACCTATTGCTGTGTACTTGCTTTAACCCTTTAGCACTCTAGTCTGCGAAGAACGGCTTCTACAATTGTCTTGAGAAATGTCCATTTGCAGATCAAGAAGATTTCTTTCTGATTCCAGTAGTAAATTTTCAAAAATATCCTTTTCTTGATCTGCAAATAGATATTTTCTATGAGAAAATTGTAATTTGCTTGAACATATTTGAGTGTTAATGGGTTAAATAATTAATTCAGTTTCTGGTATGTTATTACATTTAAGTTAGTGCTATGATGACTGAATACATTTCATTCTGAAGTAGCAGAAATGTTAAAATTATGGTTGATATTAAACCTAAAATCTACAGAATATGTTGAAAATAATGCGTGTCTGTGTTTTCAATCAGTAGCATGTAATATTATAAATAGTAAATAGTACATAACATGAGTAAATAATCGAATATAACAGAATGAAATATGTTGCCATCTCAATCAGTTAATCCCCAATTAAACACCTTGCTGTCTTTCCACTGTGAGAGCAATATCACGCTTGTATATGAGCTGAGAGTGGGCGACAGCCTAGCTCAGAGCACTGATTTACTTAGAATGCTAAGGCTAACTAAATAAACAATACTTGTAGAAACATGTACATGTGCCAGCATAGTTTGGTAATCTAAACTTAGATCTCTATTTTAAATCTGAGAATTCATGGCGGTATAATGGATTTGAAATACATGTCGCAATGTGTACAGCATGCTAATGCATTGTATATCAGTTTAAGTAAACCATTCATCCACCAACATTATTTGTGCAATAAATAGGTGTTGTATCTTCTATGTAGAGTTTAAAAGGTTATGATATGCCTATATTGCCTATCTGATCTCATATGTTAAGCTATATTAGATATGGGCTTCTAAATTAGCCCCCCTAATTAATATATATAAGATATTTTGTTTAAAATTTACCACTTCTGTTGAGTATTGGAGTATTTCTCAGTATTTCCCAGTATTTCCCACTCTTTTAATATTTCCCGGGGCATTATTTACCAGTATTCCATGTCCAGTATTTACCGCACCGGGAAGTTGCTGCCAACCCTGATTTCTTTGCATCGAAACCAATCCATGTTGGCCTGAATGACCTCTTCCTGAACGTCTAAATATTCAAACAGTGAGTATTCAAATTGTCTATTCCTCTATCATGCATATTTAGCATGGGTATATTGAGTTTCACTAATACTGTTATTGCTACTTTTATATTTACAGGGTGTACTACAAGGTCAAAGAAGCTTCGTTCAGGAGTCCATCCAACAGTTACCTCATTAATAAATAAATTATCTTCGTATACTTGGGCAGATGCAGAGTAAAGACCAGTGTTTGCCTGCGTGCATCTGCATGCACCTGTGTGGGTGTCACATAAGGACAGAACTTGGTATTGACTCTAACTGTCTTATTTAATGATTAAAATCTTAAACTCGGTTCCATTCAAGAGGCCTACTGTATCAAGCTCATTGAATAGTAAATATCACTAAATAAAGTTGATTGAAAATATTGAATGTAAACTCTTTTGATCCTTGACATCTTATATCCCAGCCAGCAAGTCATGAATTGTGTGGCCACTGTATATTAACATATTACTTGATTACAGGCTCTGCATGTGAGAGCAGTGTTCAGAATCTATGGCTATGGTACATCGTCTACATATGTGAATTAAATTGGATCTAGCTACTCCAATTTGTTCTAGCATTTAGCTCAATATACCTTTGGAAAAACGGACAGACAGCCAAATACAACAAGTCATAGTGAGTTCATTATAAAATCGATAACACACGCTTGAGAAAGCATTTACATACACTTCTGACCTATCCTGTAAGTTAACGTGATAGTGACCAGATAGTGACCTGACCAGATAGTGACCGGGCATAGTGGGAAGGCTCAGCCTGATCTACAAATTTCAGAAATCATAGTTACGGAAAGTCCGTTGAATTAACAGAATTTCTGCAATAATACAGAAATAATAGCGGAAAATCCACTGAATTAACGGAATTTCTGCAAAAATACGGAAATCAAAGTTACGGAAAGCCTGTTGATTTAACAGAATATCTGCAAAATTATGGAAATAATAGTTATGGAAAATCCGCTGAATTAACGGAATTTCTGCAAAAATACGGAAATCAAAGTTACGGAAAGCCTGTTGATTTAACAGAATATCTGCAAAATTATGGAAATAATAGTTATGGAAAATCCGCTGAATTAACGGAATTTCTGCAAAAATACGGAAATCAAAGTTACGGAAAGCCCATTGATTTAACAGAATTTCTGCAAAAATACGAAAATAATAGTTATGGAAAATTCGCTGAATTAACGGAATTTCTGCAAAAATACGGAAATCTAAGTTACGGAAAGCCCGTTGATTTAACAGAATTTATGCAAAAATACGGAAATAATAGTTACGGAAACTCTGTTGAATTAATGGAATTTCTGTGAAAATACGGACATAATATTCACGGAATTCCGTTTTTTTAACGGAAAATCTCCGGTCACACTGCTGCCAGAAATTTTCCGTTAAATTTGCGGAAAATTTCTAACAGTGTAGGACATTAATATTATAATAATATAACCTGTTTACTGATAAATCAACAGAAATTGCACTTGGATATTTCTAAGAACATGCGCCGTTTAGAAATACACGTGGCAGATTTGTTGATAAATAAGAATAGGTCTGCTCATAATTGAATGCACGCACATAAAGAAATACGTTTCTGATGTGGTTATATATGTGCACATGACGGACGTAATCACACGCTCGTGTGACGCGCGCATCCGGTTTGGAGGCGGTATCAGACAAAAATAAATTCTGTTTAAACTAAATATAAAGGCGCAACCGTAACAGCACGCCACCCCACTCCACCCCACACAACCAAGAAATCACCTGTCACAGACGCACGCGCGCGCCAGCGCACGTTGCCGATTATATTCCATAGTTGGTATTGCATATTTACAATAAATTTACCAAGAATTAATATTTCTAACTACTTGACCGAACTTTACAAACGTTTTCCTGGAATGCTATAATATTATATAATCACGCCACTGCGAAGCTTAGTGGAAATATTGTAATCTGCCCATGTACGTACGTGCGTGCGTGCATGTGGACGGGCAAGCTTGCGTACGCATTACACCTCCTTCAAACCGGATGTGTGCATCACACTAGTGAGCATCATGCATTAAAAATTATTTTACGCTTCCATTATAGTCTATGAAAACCGCTAAACTGCAAGCGTGCACGACAATCGGGAAGCGTAAATCGCTGACACGCCTATGTAAATTAGAAATCAATTCTAAATTTTACGCCCTACGCGATCGACAAATCGCATATGGCCAATCATTTAACTGAATTAAATACACCAACCACGTGCAATTTGACTGGTGGACTGCGCTACGCATGTTTTCAACGTCTGTCTGTCTGCCTGTCTGGCTGGCTGCTTGTCTGTCTGTCTGGCTGGCTGGCTGGCTGGCTGGCTGGCTGGCTGGCTGGCTGGCTGGCTGGCTGGCTGGCTGGCTGGCTGGCTGCTTGTCTGTGGTTGGACGATCTGATTTTAAAATAAGAACGACTATTCTATTAAACTAGTACACGTTTTATCATATTTATGCAGATCCAGATTCCTGATCTACAGTTTTCTCGCAAATTAGTGATAGTTTCACTCAAATTTTTCTAAGCGACAGGTTGTTCGAACAAGAATTTGCAAACTCTGATTAGATAATAATATGTAACACTAATTGAGGAATCCAGTTTATAGGTCAATCACGTGAGGTCATAATGAACTACGTCACGTATAGGTGGACGTCACAATCCAGTCTCACATCCCACAATCATAATTGACAGAAATAATCAGACTTTAAGCTGGAATAGTCTGTCAAGTTGTGCGAATTGTCGGCTTTACTATTTAATAATTTAACATGATGTTGAATATTTTGAAACTAATTTGACTGGGCGCACAGCTGTTTTCTAGAAATTGAGATTCAGAGAGTGCATGGATCGATTTGTCTAAACCCAGGCAAAACAAGAGTGGAGCTGAGCTAGAGATGGGTGGAGTATCTCTAAAACTGGATTCCTCCATTCTGTATATGTATTCCGTCAAACCATCCTGTCTTGCCATGTCACTATTCCTTCAACTGAGTTGAAGTACTGTCAGAAGTTGTCATGTATGACGAAGGCTTCTCGACCAGCGCAATTTCCTCCAATGTGTCTTAATTGATACATGGTACCCTCCGCTTCCCTTGCCTCATCAGGCCACATCTGGTTATCCCTTGGTTACAGGAATAAGTTGTGAAAAAGGCAAGCTGCCTTCACTATGGCATCAACTTTGTCATCAGTAGATTAATCTTCCTAGACATTCTCCATCTTGCGGAAAGAATTCAAAAAGCCTTTTTCAACAGCCATCCTTGGCCTGTAATGTTGATGATTCTATGTCAGTCTTTCCAAAGGCCGATTTCGTTCTCGGTATGGAAGCATTAAATAGCATTTAAGCGAGAATGCTGCACCTGCTACTGTGACAAAGGGAATTCTACCCGACTATGCTAAATTGGGCAAGAGAAGCAAGAGCAACCATCTTCTTATCCGATAAGATGTGTTCAGCCAAATCAAATATCATATTCATTTGCTAACTCTTTTGCCTATTAAAATAAATTTATAAGTCTTCAACATTTGATCTTAATAATTGAAGTGTGCATTTTATAAGATTGTTGTATGATAGTAGAGCTTAAAAACACTGCAGTATGTTGTAGCGATTTATAAGACCTGTATTATTTTCAAAATCAACATGATACAGGCATAAGGTGGCTTGATATTGTCCCAAGGCTTAAGATATGTTTGCAAACCGTCCATTCTTTGTGAGTATTCAGTGACATTTATGACGGTTTTTCAATTGCTCCAATTAGAAAGGTCAATATGAAAACAGAGTTTCAAAGCTTACATTATATAATAAGAAATGACTTGCACCCTAAGCCAATGTAATTTGTGTAATTATATACTCGAGTCATTATGCGTATTGATACCATAAATTATGAGGTTATAGGTCACGAAATAAATATTATAATATAACCTATGTACCCATAATGAACAGAAATTGTACTTTGACATTTCTAAGAACATATAGTTTAGTTTATTAATACACATGCAAGGTCAGCAGATTTGGTGATAAAGAAGAATAGGTCTGCCCGCAATTTAATGCACGCGCATAAAAAAGATGTGTCTAGTTTGGTCATATATGCGCGCAAGACGGACGTAATCGCACGCTAGTGGGATGCACGCATCCGGTTTGGAGGTGTTAGTTGGTGGGCGTGCGGGTGGTTGCGCAGGCGTGTGCATGAGTGTATATGTGTGTGTGTTTGTGTGCGTGCGTGTGCGTGCGAGCATGCATGCGCGCGCGTGCATGCGTGCGCGTGCATGCGTGTGTGTGCGTGTGCGTGATCCGACAAACTCTTAAAAGTAAGGATAAATCTGGATTTTCCGAAAACTGTTTTACAATGTGACGAAAACGAGATGGTGAATATCTACAATTTTATGATCGCTCTTGTTCAAATCATATTTTTCAATTCGTAGTTGGGAGAAACTGGTGGAAATGTGGGAATGGGCTCAGGAACGATGACAATATAAACAGCGTAAAAATGGGCTGAATTAGAAAAAAAATACTAGATCTACCTGCACTCCAGCACGAGTTAGTTTAACCTATGCTTAGAGGGTAAATAGGGGTTATATCGCGCACATGGGTTTTATGGCGCAGTGATTTCAATCTATTTCAAGATCATATGTAAGCTGAAATAAATGTTATTTGCGCAAAGTAAATTTATTATCTACGCTTGCTAGTATATGATGGCATTGGGGTTTAAGCAGGCTTAAAACGTCCGAGAAATGTTTGACGGATTCTTGTTTATTTATTCGATGTCTTCCAAAAAAATTTATGAAGCCGATATAAACCACGTGCATTTGTTGTCTTACACAAGGGCACGCAATGCATCATGGGCCATTCTGTTAATATCGCACATCGAGTATAGCCTTATATCGCGCATATATTTAGTGGTAATATCGCGCATATTTCTTTGCAATTTGGCGATATCTTGGGCCATCTTCTTCCCGTAAATGCACCTCATATATTTTATTTTATAATATACCAACGAGCTATCTATGGGGGTGGGAGTGAGGACGGGGTGATTGGTGGAGGCAAATGAAAATCGTTCCAGCAGTGGTGTTTCCTGCGAAGTTTTGAAAGTTTGATTCATTGATTACTTTCTGTATCATTATTCCAACACATGTTGAATATTTTGAAACTAAAATTACTGGAATTGTGGAGGCTGGCACAACATCTTACAATAATATTATCTGTGTCAACATATCTGATAATGAGGGGCACGCCAGAGCTCTGCCCCCCCCCCCCCCACCTTCACCCCACCCACCCAAACATCCCAGCCAAAGTGTATATAAGGCACCATAGAATGATGGATGCCAATTTCTTTTTAAAAATCAGCTTCATTGCCATAATACATATAATAATGATATATCTGATTTTCCCATTGACCAACCATTAAAACCATTTTTTATGTTAATTCTCTCCAGGTAAATAACTATGATCTACACATGAACCACTGATCCTGTGATCATGTAGGCATTTGGATCAGTAACAGATAACTCATTTATTAATGGTAAATCCAGATTGATCCATTTAGATCACTTGTCTTTCACAAGTAGCAAGTCTAAATACATTAAAAAAAGGCCTTACATTTACTGCTTACTTTATCAAATACTTGTAATCTGTAGCTGGTGTAATCTGTGAAAGGTTATTGTTGAAATTAAAGTTGTTGTTAATTATGCCAACATTTACATGTAAGTCATCCAGAAATTTAGTTTGAAATTACAAATATTTGGACCCGAACTGTGCAAATGTATGATTAATAGCAAAGTTACACAGAAATGTAAACGTTTTGACAGTTAAATGAGACTCTGGTTTTGAAATACTCCAGGCTAGTATTATGAAAATAGAAGATTTCAGCCTACGGCAGCACTGGCTTCCAATCAAATTAAGTCAAAAATATTCAACTGTACATTTTATCTTGTTTTGGAAACAAAATAAGTTATTTATGAGCCATGTACAGAAATGCATTTCAGCAACTTGAATCTGACAATGCGGTACAGATTAGTACAAAATTGTGCCAAACAATTTTGTTTGCATTTCATAGGAAGGACTAGACACTGAATAATTGCCGTTTTACGCGATGTAAGGCCTATTGCCGTATTCATAATCAGCTGATTAAAATGTAAACATAGGTATTTTACATTCCACTCGTTTGTTTTTGGGTTTCCCCAGGCTGAAAATTGACAACCTATAGAAATATTCGGTCTTACGCGTATGCAGCTTATCAACATTAGCCAATCAGCGTCGTGGACTCTGTAGCCCTTACCGGCTCCATTATTGTGATTATGAGCAATTGGAGTCGGGTACCAGCTTAAGTTTCCAGTCGCGAGCTTTTTTTTGGTTCCGGTTTCGGCTTAAATTCATAGTAAGTGCACCGGAATGTGAAACTTACTGAAAGGCTGATAGACTATTTTAGAACATATTCATGCTAGTAGTAGTAGTAGTAGTAGTAGTAGTAGTAGTAGTAGTAGTAGTAGTAGTAGTAGTAGTAGTAGTAGTAGTAGTATTACTAGTAGTAGTAGTAGTAGTAGTAGTAGTAGTAGTAGTAGTAGTAGTAGTAGTAGTAGTAGTAGTAGTAGTAGTAGTAGTAGTAGTAGTAGTAGTAGTAGTAGTCTAATTGATTGAATAAAATCACTACTTTTGGATACGCATACGCATACATACAAATGGAATCACGCATTCGGATACGCATGCGCATACAGATGCGAATATGCATACGCATACGCGTTAATGGAAGCATAAATTATTATATGAGCATTTGGTTTTTTAAACATATTTTATTGTAACATCTGTACAATGCGATTGGGCACAAGTTCTGGCAACTTTGTTTTGCCAGCTCCCTAGAGAATTGTTAGACGGCAGCATATAATTAAGCTTATATACACAAGTTATATTTATATTTACATAAATCAGAATGAGAGAAATTGAGAGAGAGAGAGAGAGAGAGAGAGAGAGAGAGAGAGAGAGAGAGAGAGAGAGAGAGAGAGAGAGAGAGAGAGAGAGAGAGAGAGAGAGAGAGAGAGAGGAGAGGGAGGGAGGGAGGGAGGGAGGGAGGGAGGGAGGGAGGGAGGCAGGCAGGCAGGCAGGCAGGCAGGCAGGGAGGGAGAGAGAGCGAGCTAGCGAGCGAGCTCAAATTTACTACACCAGTTAATAATGTTATCATACTCATCACAAGCATGTTAGTGCGATGTATAGTCAACCATGCCTAAAAAATCACCAAACCCTGTGGGCGTATGCCGGCGACCCACAATGAACTGCCATATTCTGTCCACAAAGGATAATTTCACTTGAGATAAAATGCATTAGGTAAGCATTTGTTTTAGTAATCACATCTTGGTAGTCCATGTGTTGTCGCTAGTGGCAGGTGTGACCGCGCAAATACATGAGCAAATACATACACGAATACACAATATTAACATTTGACCGGTTGATAGATAGACATATTATACATAGAACTTTCAATAATGTTGTACCTATTTGTTTTTCTTATAAAGTTATGTACTTTTCTTAGTAAATCTTCATTAATTTCAGTAGAAAATATATTACTTTCCTGCAAGAAAATGTCCAGGGAAATATCTGAGGTAATTTCTTAAGACTCAAATAAATTGCGTCTTTCATTTGCCCATTTTGGGCATTAAGAACGGTAATGATAAGAGGTTTCTGGGCTTTGGCAATAAGAGCAGTTGGGGTGTTCAAGTAAGTGATATATGTACAGATCATTGGTTAATTGGCTGTAATTATTTCTTAGTTTGCATGTTATGATATTTTCGCGTCTTTTACCAAATGAATGGTATGTGGTGAATTGGTCTTTCACGTTTTGATAAGTTATTATAACAATTGTTTTGAAAACCGAAACTGAGGTAACTGACTTCAGTGTTTTATCTAGGTTATTCCACAATTGGATAACACTGAGTATGAAAGAGTTTTTAAATATTTTAAGATGGTGGTTCGGTGGAATAAAATCTTTTGAATTTCTAAGGTCATGGTCTAATCACCTACTCTTCTAGGAATAATATCTGTTATATAATCGGGCCAATCTCCGTGTACGATTTTATAGAATAATATAAGTTTCTTTTGTTTACGACGCTCGTATAATGGAATTTTGCCAGTCTTTTTATTAAGGATTTCTAAAGGTGTAACTTTTGCAACCCAGTTATTATTCTCATGGCTTCATTTTGAAGCACTTCAAATCTTTCAGAATCCCGGCGAGAGCAACCATCCCTAACCTCACTGCTATATTCGAGCACAGAGCATAAATATGCAGTGTAGATTTTGGATAAAGAGTTAGTGCTTAGAGTATGCTTCGTTTGCCTCATGGTAGCTAAGATCTTTGCAGCTATCTTTGATATTTGCTCTATATAAGCAGTCCATTTTAACTCGTTTTAAATGGTTACGCCAAGATACTTAATGGATTGTACTGATGATAATAATGCATTATTTAAAAAGATATCTGGGGATATGAAAGTATGTGAATTTGTTATAGTTAGGTTCACGGTTTTTGTAGCATTAAAGAGGACTAACCATTGTTTGGCCCATGCAGAAAGTATGTCTAAGTCATTGTTTAGTTTTCTCTCTATTTCGATGGCTGGTGCACTGGGGCAGCATAATGCAGTGTCGGCGGCGTATGATCTTAAGATGATCTCGATATTCTGTGAGATATCATTTATCGGCGGCGTATGATCTAAAGATGATCTCGATATTCTGTGAGATATCATTTATCGGCGGCGTATGATCTTAAGATGATCTCGATATTCTGTGAGATATCATTTATCGGCGGCGTATGATCTAAAGATGATCTCGATATTCTGTGAGATATCATTTATCGGCGGCGTATGATCTTAAGATGATCTCGATATTCTGTGAGATATCATTTATTTAAATTAAAAATAAGAGTTGTCCGAAGACCAGGCCTTGGGAGGCACCTGCTTCTATTTGTCTTATTTGAGATTTGTCTTGATTAACTGAGACGCACTGCTTTCATGAAGAGAGGTAGCTCCTAAATCCATATGAGAAGACTTCCTCCCAGCCCATACTCCTCTAATTTAAACAACAAACCTTTATGCCAGACTCTGTCAAATGCCTTTGAGTTTATCGCAAAGTACAATGCATGAAGATTTGCGTTCATCTAGTGCATTTGACAGGATGTGGCACAACTCAATAAGTTGAAATACAGTTGAATAGCCGGGGCGGAAGCCAGATTGGTATTTATTATGATTATGCCCAATAAGATAATAATAAACATTTTTGAAAATTATCCTTTTCATAGTTTTTTCGACAGTACTTAGTCGCGAAATTGGTCGATAATTTTCCGGTAATTTCCGGACACCTTTCTTAAACAATGAGACCACGGTGACTGTCTTCCATGCATCGGGAAATATGCCACTTTCGATAGATTTATTGATTTATTGAATAGCAGGTATAATGGAAATGTTATGGTGTGCATCGTTTCTTTGACCATTTTATGACTTGTCTCATCACTGCCAGAAGCTTTGTTTAACTTCAGTGTTTTAATCACGTCAATTATTTCGGATGCCTGAATTGAAATGTCGGAAAGTATATTATTAATTTTTGGCAAGCATTGGTAAGTGCGCACCTGCATCGTCGACGTTTGAAATGGATGAGAAATAATTGTTTAAACATGTTGCTTTTTTCATGTCAGTGGTAGCATATTTTGCACGACGAGTAGCATTGTGTATCAAAGGAGGATTATATGTTGTAGTACCGCCGTTTATAAGCTGTTTAACTAATTTCCAGTAAGGACGCTGGTTGTGGATAGATAGTTCATCAAGCATTGAATCAGCTGATCCTATGAAGTCCTGCTTTGCTTTCTTCTTCATATTGTTAGTTTTACTACCTTGTCTTTTAAATTTACACCAGTCATTTTGATGCTGACTATGTTTTGCTTTTGTCCTAAGACGGTCTCTTTGTCGGATGTCTCGCCTTAAAGTTCTCATCTGTTCTTAAACGATACATATCCTAGCTAAATTAAGGACTATTTGTTACTTTATGGACACTTTAACTAACTTGGACTGTAGCCGTCATTTTAGATAGATATTTGCGGGTGCCATTATTTCAGACTCTATTGTCTTCGCCGGTGAGAAATTGTTCGCATAAAACCATTCTCATAACGCTAATGCACCGTTAAACCAAGGTTTGGTTTAAACAGTATTTATTTTTTGTTTCAGTGGGAGCACGCTAAGACTTATCTTATTACCGTGTCTCCGACTCACATACAGTTGAAATACGTCAAATGACGGCATATAATATAATATAATAATATTAAATAATATATACGATTATAAGAGCATAACAAAAATATAAATCAAATGAAACTAAGCTAAAACTAATAATAATAATAATAATAATAATAATAATAAAAATAATAATAATAATAATAATAATAATAGAATGGAATGGAATGGAATGGAAAGGAATGGAATGGAAAGGAATGGAATGGAAAGGAATGGAATGGAAAGGAATGGAATGGAAAGGAATGGAATGGAAAGGAATGGAATGGAAAGGAATGGAATGGATTAGATTAGATTAGATTAGATTAGATTAGATTAGATTGGATTGGATTGGATTAGATTAGATTAGATTAGATTAGATTAGATTAGATTAGAATAGGAAAGATGTGCTTAGGATGCATCTTCCCCACTGCTAGCCAACACCGTCTGGGCTCGCATTGGGCAGATCGCTTGTTCAGAGCAGAACAGATGCTATTTAAACAGATTAGTTTCGGCAATATATACACCTGTGCAAAAGTTAAGCACCAGCAAAAACAATAGAACGTAGAAACATGATGGTACAACTAGGCTGCCATACTTTTTGTCCCCGCGTTAGCTGACATAATTCCAAGTACGAAATGCACATGCATGCATGACTTCACGCCGCTTGATGTCCGTGCGTGGCGGGAAACAGCACACGTGTTCAGTTATGTAAAAGTCCAGTTTGAGGTGTAGAACATTACATACAGATTTAGGCGACAAGATTAGGAATTTTGTGTTCATGACCGTGGTTTATTTGTACAGAGAGAATTAGCTCTTGATTGTGAACCGCTATGGCAAGACGACGGTTAAGTGATCGTGTGAAATGGCAAATCATAGGCATGCATACCACTGGTATGTCATGCAGAGAGATTGGCAGACAGCTGAACATTAACCATACTGTAATCAGTCGTTTGATTGCAAAACATGGGCAAACTAACGAGGTGAAGGGCAGGCCTAGATCTAGAAGACCGAAGAAGACTACTGCCCGTGATGATCGAGCCCTAGTACGCCTTGTTAGGAGATCTCCATTCACCAACAGCAGAGTGCTCAGCCAGCAATGGGAAACGCGCAATAGAGTGTCAATGTCTACCGTCAAAAGGAGACTGTATGCTGCTGGCATGAAAGCTAGGAGACCTGTCAGACGTCCTCTCCTCACTGCACACCACAAAGAGGAGCGTCTGAGGTGGTGCAACGAAAGAAGACACTGGAACATGAGATCCTGGAGACGGGTACACTGGTCCGATGAAAGTCGGTTCCTGCTTCATGCCACAGATGGTCGAACTCGTGTATGGAGGTCCAGACGCACGGCGTACGACCAACGTAACATCATGGAAGAAGTTCCATTTGGTGGAGGTTCCGTTATGATATGGGGGTGCATCTCATTTGATTGTAAGCTGGATCTGTTGACTGTACCTGGAACACTAAATGGACAAAGATATCAAGATTCCATACTGGATAGAGTTGTGGTCCCTCATTTTGTAAATCATGCACCTGGAACCCACCCTATATTCATGGATGACAACGCCCGACCACATCGTGCTAGAGCTGTGCATGAATACCTCCGCCAGAATGCCATCGAAACCCTACCATGGCCAGCAAGGAGCCCTGACATGAACCCTATTGAGCATATCTGGGACATTCTGGGAAACATGGTGAGAAGGAGGGATCCTCCTGTGCAGAACCTACAGGAATTAACAGACGCACTCCATCTTGAATGGCAACGAATACCACAATGGCGTATCAGTCGGTTGGTAACCAGCATGAGACGTCGTGTCCAGGCCGTCATCCAGGCACAAGGTGGATATACCCGGTATTAATAATGACAGTCTCAAACTCGTGCACAGATGTTAAACTTCGTTTTCAGACACCATTAATGACAATCTAGCCACGTGTGTCAACTGTAGGGCAATAGTTGTCAGTTGTGTCAACGTAACCATATTCAGGCCTCGTTTTCAAGTTCAAACAAAAACATACAGTGTTTCCCCACCATCATAATCAGCATTCCTCTAGTTGCATTATTACCTCTTGCACTAAGATGGATGGGTACATAAATGTTTATGCTATTGCTTTCTTCATAGCACATGAATATACCCTCGCATGTGCGTAAAAATAGGGTGGTGCTTAACTTTTGCACAGGTGTATATTTGCAAAGCATGGTAGTTACTTGGATATTAATCTCAGGAGTATCATCGTTATTGCCGTAGATGATGTGTGTAGCTGTTAATGGTGTAAGAGGAACATTGTTGGAAGCAAGTTCATTGTAAAAAGAGGCTCTTTGGTTGTTATAGAGTGGACAGTGGAAAAGGTAGTGGCCACTGTTTTCATCATTATGACCACATAGGCAGCCATGAGACTCTATCAGAAAATTATCATAGAGATGTCTATTCAGATTACTGCAACCATTTCGAAGTCTGTATAGAGCTATGTTGCTCGGTAACAAAGCAAGCAAACCAAGGTTTGTCACCTGACATAAATTTAACTATATAAATTAGCCTACACGACAAGTGCTTTTCTTCGATCAAACAGACCAGTGAATCACGCAAAATGTGGCTAGTGACTACGTGACAAACATTATGCATCAAATAACATCGCGTATTTCACTTACTAATGAGGATCTTAATCAATATTTGCAGCATTTAAACACTGAGCTATTGAGCAATAATGATCAATTTCTAACTGAATATTTAGATAGTGACATCGTACCCCCTCCTAACGACATCACAGTGGATGCAAATATTATGCAGCAAATATCTGACTGTTTACTGCTCACTGATGTACCTTCCTCTACCCAACCTCAGTTCGTTGACGTATTAGATGCAAATGTACCTACATGACAAGTGCCTATCTTCGATCAAACAGACAAGCGAATCATGCAAAATATGACTAGTGACTACGTGATGAACATTATGCATCAGATATCATCGCGTATTCCACTTACTAATGATGATCTTAATCAATATTTGCAGCATGTTGACCCTGAGCTATTGAGCAATAATGATAAACTGATTATCTAGATAGTGACATCGTACCCGCTCCTAACGACATCGCGGTGGATGTGAATATTATGCAGAAAATATCTAACTGTTTACTGCATGCTGATGTACCTTCTTATACCCAACCTCAGTTCATTGATGTATTAAATGTAAATGTACCCACACGACAAGTGCCTATCTTTGATCAAACAGAACAACGAATCACGCAAAATGTGACTAGCACCAACATTACGAACATTATGTATCAAATATCGACACGCATTCTACTCACTAATAATGATCATAATCAATATTTGTTGCATGATGACCACAATCTATCGATAAATAATGATCAGTTCCTCTTGTATAATGACGGTGCATATGCTCCTATCCAACCTCAGGTAGGTGGTGGTCTGATCGATTATTCAGACTATATATCATGAAAACTATACATAAGTTCCATAGTAAAAAATATCATATTGACGGTACTGAATATAGCGTATCATTTAAGAAATATCCTATTGATGATTCGCCATTAACTCATTCAGAGTTTATATCAGATGCAGTTCAAACTCTGCCTGATACTTATAGCATCTATAGCAATGTTCAATCAAATGGCCACGTAAGAATTGGGATCATTCAATCGGCATTGGATATGCCTATCACGATGGATTTTATGACATGGAATAAAATTACAGCGGATCAAATTTTGGATTCGACTGAAAAGGTAATTCAGTCAAACACTAAATGCAAGTTATCAGATGGATTTGAGTTTCACCTTTTTCGCAATGAGGACTCTGGCGGTCAGCATGATATTCACTGCAGTGCTATCAAGTGTAAGCATTTAAATCTGCTAAATATACATTGCGATGATAAGGACGAGTACAAGCATTTCAAAAAATTGTATTATACTTGTCCGTGCAGAATATCCATTCTGTTTCGCAGCCAGTATATATTTAGGCATAAAATTTATCGCGAAAACAAAAATTCAGATCACTAACCACGAATGGAACAATTTGATTCAAAATAAAACATATCAGCTGAATATGGCGCGTGAGTATCATGCAGCATGCTGTATTCCTGAATGCGAGATTAATAGTACTGACTGGTTGAAATTTAAACAACATTTTGGCAACGAATTTAGTATCCTCGTCTACTCTGAGTCAAGGCACGAATGTCTATTCAGTAGCGACTCTACTACTACTCTACCATCAATATATCTTTTACATTCGGAACGCAATAATCACATTTCATTAATAATGTCTATCACAGCATTTCTTATGGTCTGCAATTACTGTCCCATTGCGATGTATCATATAGTAATACTCACGATTGCATAGCACTCTGCTGCCAATGTTTCTCTGCTAAATCAGGTATCGATGCATGTAATTCTACAGTCGCATCGCATATGATAATCTGTAATGATTGTCATCGTAAGTTTTATAACGAGCAATGTATGGCAAATTATCACACAAATGGGAATCGTAAAGGCCTGTCCCCTCTGCTTCGTACATGTACCTAACAGGGGTGACGAACATGTATGTGGAATGACTAAATGGCATGCATGTAAAGAGAAGTTTAATGTTAATGAAGAACATATTTGTTTTCATAAAGTAATTGAAGAAACTGCTATGTCATTATCGCATGTACGTGCCATGAAAATGGGTGATGAGGATTTAACATATGAACCGTATCAAAAATACATCATTTATGATACTGAAACATACTGAAACATATTTAGAACCCATTAACAATACCGACACTAATATTGTCAGCGAGCATAAAGTTAATCTTGTGGTAGCGAACGTATGCCGTGTCATGCGAATTGAGCAGCCACTTGAAGCTGAGTACTCTACGTGTAACCGAGGCATGAATAATGGATGTTTGCTTTCACAGGTTAGACGCTATGGATCAGTTTGTTAAATGGTTAATGCGCATAAAATCTAAGCGTGGTAATAAATGTATCCAGCGAAAATATGTTTTCTTTGACCATCTCGTTATTGTGCATGCAATTGATTCACTTTTAGTCCTTCAATGCATATGCAAGCACTTTAATCTTCATCTAAATCTCTCAAACATCATCATGCATGGCCGTTCAGTCCTCTCATTTGAATTGGGAACAATTCGTTTCATCGATTCCATTAACTTCTTTCCTCAGCGATGCTTTTAATCTTCCTGTGTGCAAGGCAATATTCCCCCATCAGCTGAACTTGCCTCAGTATTGGCGTACGGTAATACCCTTTTCTGAGAGGGAGGTATTCAGCGTACAAAATATGAAAGCAAATGAACTGCTTGAATTTGATCAATGGTACAATGAGCAGATATCTAGAGACGCACACTACAATGTTGATAAAAATCTCATTGAATATTGCAACAATGAGGTAACAGTCTAAAATCATTTAGCCATGACTCGATTTAAGTCCTTATTTTCTGAATCAACAGATGGACAAAATCTATTCATATCAGGGATAATGCTAGCATATCACACTTTATGTCTATGCCCTGATAGCATTCAGACTTTGCCCGACTACTCGCTAAGAGCAAAACATGCACATAGCATAATCGCTCTTGAGTGGATGGAATGGGTTAGATTAAGCAAGGGTTGCCAAATCTTACATGTGCTAAACCATGGTGAGCAAAAGGTATGCAGTCATTATTTTGATGGCTTCGCTCCACGCGAAAATATTATTTTCGAGTTTTGCGGGTGTAAATTTCACGGGCATGCATCTGATTGCTGTAGCAATAAACATGAAGAGACATATAAACCATATGGTGATCAGACATATCAAGAAGCATATTCTGCTCTTCAATATCGCATTTCATTATTCGAATCGCACAGATATACAGTGAGAATTATGTGGGAATGCGAGTTTAAGAAACTAATTGCTAATACTGATGGACTAAATGATTTTATCACCAAATTGGACATAGCACACACCATGGCTCTGCCTGATGCACTATTTGGTGGGCGTACATCTGCAATTCGATTATTTCTGGAAGCAGATGAACATACCAAGCTAGAATATTTAGTCTGCCTTTCCATGTACCCATCAGTGATGAAACAACAGTAGTAAGAGGCGACGATTTGAATGACAAGACGGTGCATGAATTCTTCAGTCTTATTAAATGCAAAGTCCTCCCTCCTCGTGATTTATACTTTCCAGTATTACCTACTAGAATAAGTAAGTGGCTCACGTTTGTACTATGCACTGAATGCACAAGAATCGGTCACTCTACCGAGTGCGCACATGCAGAAGAACAATGTTCCTTATGCGGGATGTGGACCACTCCTGAGCTACAGTTAGCTATTCAGCATGGTTATATCATTAAAAAGATGTACGAAGTCTGGCATTATCCTGAGTCATCGCAATATGAACAACATGGCGATAAGGGACTATTTTCTGAATACAGTAACCACTTCCTCAAAATTAATCAGGAAAGTAGCGGGTATACACAACTAAAGGCAAGAACAACCGATATTTCGCCATCTCCAATGGCTATCATGGAGATGGTTAGGGGCCAATGCGAATCAAACTGTTCCTCACATCGGCGCTCATGCAAATCCAAAGATTTACCATGTGCAGAGCTGTGCCAATGCAGCAAAGGGTGTGAAAACGAAGTTTGTTTATCAGATGAAGATGATGGCGATGTTACTATGTAGATAGCAGCCCATTGCTTAGACTTAAAGTGGTGAGAGAACTGTTAGATGGCAAAGAGTATTTCAACATGCCAATGGTATCGCAAAAGGTGCAAAATTTGCAGATAAATTACAGATTAAATTGGAAGTCATCTACCAAAATAGTATTTCTGTTCCTTGAAGTTTATTATACATGTTACCAATGCATTCCTTGAGCCAGAAAACATATAGACATCAAAATTATGAATTTGAGCCATTTGGTAGCAGATATATCCTGTACTCAATATATTTAGTTTGGTAGAATTTAGATGGCGGCCATCTTGAAATCCAAGATGGCCGCCATGAAGATATTTGCGCAAATACAAACATTGGCTTTTGTAATTGTCAGACTAAATACTTTCCAAAAATATATAGTTTTACAAATCCCCAAAAATTCTGAACGAAAGAAAAAATCTAGACACTGTGAACCCTACTAATATCATGAACCCAATTATTATGTTTTCACGTTCACTGTCTTCGTTTAGAGGTACACCACTAGTAGGGCCTATGTCTGTAAACTCAGAATCAGAACCACCAAGCATATTGATATAAAGCTTCTTGAATAATTATAGTCTTCAAATAATTGACGTGACCGATATGATTATTTGCGCAATTTCCTGCTCAAATGGAAACAGTATATTAAGTTGAAACCGCGGCGGTTAGCGGTGCGGTAAACCGCGCCGATTTTGCGACGATGGGAAACCGCTGTAGTGGAGTCAGACCTTAATTCCCTAGTAAGCTTACCTTGCGGCTCATAAATAAGTTAAACTATTTTCCAAACAAACACAGACACATATTTGTTAGTAATAAATGTTATGTTGAGCATTTTGAACATAATTGACTTCCAAATCAATTACGTTAAAAATATTCAACAGTGCGTTGTACTTTGTTTTGGAAACATGTTACATTATTTCTAAGAGGTATTAAGCATATATACCTAGAAAGCTGCAGCTATGTTAGCCAACGGCGCAGGGACCAATATCTAATTTGATAAATAATAATAATAATAATAATAATAATAATAATAATAATAATAATAAATCCATTGATCTGCCATCTTTCAATATTAATTCTAAATGAATCAGGATGGATCATTTAAATGTACAGCACCTGGTGGCTAAGATTGATCAGTTGAAACTGATTATGGAGAAGTATGAAAAAGAACTTAAAGTTTTCTGCACTGCTGAAACATTTCTGTCATCAACAATCCTAAATAACTCCATTGAAATTTAAGGCTATGTCAAAGAAAGAAAGAACAGAAAAGAACGGGAAGGTGGTGGAATTGTACTATATAAAGCTGATAACTATTTCGAAACCGATAATCTGGAAACTCTGGATTGAAACTAAACCCTTTTAGGCAAAGGCTTTCCTGTTGGGTTGTGTCTATAGACCCCCTGATTCACCAGCTATCTGGATTGATGAATTTGAAGCTATGTTAGAAAAGGTATATTCGCCGATATCATACTTGTAGGAGATTTTAATTCCGACCTTATTAAAGCAGATAATCATAAATGGCAATCTTTAATCGAACCTTTTGATTTAGAGCAACTTATACGTAATCCAACCAGAGTTACAGAGAAAACATCTAAACTGATTGATTACATGTATGTCATAAATAAAGACAAAATTCAATCGTCACATGTCGGCTCTTTGGCACTAAGTGACCATTATCTAATATTCGCCGTACGCAAATTAAGTATCCCAGATTAAGCGCTTGATCAATGGAATGCAAAACTCATTAACATTATAAGTAAACAGGCTCCTGTCATTGACCGCAGAGTTAAACGTGTATGTCAACCGGGATGGGTAAACTGAGAAATTTTAAAAAGATTGAAAGAAAGTGATTATCATAAAAAAAAGTTGGAAACATGCTGAATTTTAAAATGTTAAAGCAAAAAGTTGCGTATTTGATTAAAAATAATCCGGCTATTATATGGACAATTCTAAAAGACATAAATCCCAAAGCAAACAAATTACCTTCAATAATCTGTGATGACAATGGAAATGAAATTCAAGACCCACAAATATTGTTTTAGTAATATTTATCGAATATGAACAAATATGTTAATTATCTAATTTAATGGTCATTTTACTTGTGTTATAATATTGTATATTGTGCGTGCGTGCGTGCGTGCGTGCGTGCGTGCGTGCGTGCGTGCGTGCGTGCGTGCGTGCGTGCGTGAGTGCGTGTGTTGTGTGCGTGTGTGTGATGTTGTGTGTGTGTGTGTGTGTGTGTGTGTGTGTGTGTGGTGTGTGTGGTGTGTGTGTGTGTGTATGTGTATGTGTGTGTGTGTGTGTGTGTGTGTGTGTGTGTGTGTGTGTGTGTGTGCGTGCGTGCGTGCGTGTGTGAGGGCCTCGGGAAGATCAGTTTGCTCACAATGTATAGCCTCCCGTCCTTAAATAAAGATTATTATTATTTTTATTTTTTTTTTTTTTTTTTTTTATTATTATTATTATTATTATTATTATTATTTATTATTATTATTATTATTATTATTATTATTATTATTATTATTATTATTAGTATTATTATCGGCGCGCCCGTTGACCAACGGCACAGGGACCAATATCGATTTCGATATATTGTGGCCGATGTGAACCAGTATCAAAGTACAGAAATTTCTAATCGACCTTATTAATGGCTGGCGAACACAAAAAAATAAATAAACAAATAAAACGCGATAATAATTAAATTTGAATACTTTAATAGCACAATTCCGTATAACCATGAAATGAAATTACACAATAGCGCACAATGTTATATACAAAGTGAATATTCACAGCAATATGCTTGAAAATAACATTATTAAGATTCTATCTATTTAGAGGCTGAAATTGCATCCTAGACGTATTGAAACGAACTCAATCTTAACACATGATGATTTCATTCCATATAAATTAATATAACTTTTTCAGTTGTGAAATTGAATTAGAGACACGTACGTGTCCCAATTTTAACAATTTTATTCTTAGAAACCCTTAGGCTGGACTTCAATAATGAGGCTTAACCCCGATTTTTAAGAAATCACAAAAAATTGCAATGTTAGTTTTATAGATAGGGTGATAGCCTCCCGATTTTATTAGTTGAGACCCAGACCACATA
The DNA here is from genome assembly GCA_034401795.1 of Chaetoderma sp. LZ-2023a. Lineage (NCBI taxonomy): Eukaryota > Metazoa > Mollusca > Caudofoveata > Chaetodermatida > Chaetodermatidae > Chaetoderma > Chaetoderma sp. LZ-2023a. Next base: position 165,711,935 of record CM067369.1, on the reverse strand, counting down.
CCCTTCAAGGAAGGGTGGAGGCTAAATACAAACGTATGGGCATCCTTCAGAAGTGGGAGGGGCTCTTTGATGCCCGTCCATTTAGAAGGAATGCCAATATTTGGGCATTT